>JAQGBS010001091.1:0-17282 GCA_034698545.1 Acrobeloides obliquus | reverse complement strand
GAAGACTTTGATAAGCTGAAGCTGATTTTAGGTATTTCCTAAAATCATAAATTCAATGGTGTGGGTTCAGTGGCGCAGTTTCAAATAGGGGAGGGAACACTTGGAAATTTTCGCTTTTTCATGAAATTTTTGAAAAAATCATAAGGACTTGAAGGGCCTTCCAAGGCACCACATGTTGTGATCCTCCAGCGCGCGGATCACAAACTAAGTTCCTCCTAGATTTTCATCTAAATACTGCAGGGCAAAATCTATTGCACGCAAGGTGGAAGCGAACCTTGCTAGTGCCGATAATGCCGTAGCCTTGGCAGCACACTGAACCACTAAACTATGGCGGTCCTTTTTAGCAGCTCACTAATTTTGACCTTGGAGTAGTGCCTACCACAACACCCACTCACTGAAATTACTGAGTACCAGATTTTAAAAACTGTACATGTGGAGGTAGTCTTATGCTGCTGATAACTTTTTTGGAGGGCATATTTTTTCGATTTGTTCACCTATTTTTGTATACGCTCTCCTTGCATCAACCAAAAATTACCTAAATTCACAAAAATCCAATGGTGACATAGTCTCCAGGACTTGAATTTGCATAATCAGTAGGTTTAAGACTTTAACAACTCTATCAAGGAGACAAACTATTTGTAACTGGCTTTCTTCATTAACTGTCTTATTATTTAGAAAGTTTCGAACTTGGTCAATGTCAAAGTTGATCTAAATCGTTTGATTATCGCAGAAAATCTTGAAAAACTCGGTTACTTGTCTAAACCATAACTCAAAGGTTTGGTGTATCGTTATGAAAAAGTGCTCATCCGGAACTGGATTTCCAGCTAAGTTTGATTGCATGGTTAGACATGAAAATAATTTGTTTATCTAAAAATTAAGTTGAATATATAGGGCATTTCCAGACAAGAAAAAACATCAAGTGTGGTGGAGTGGCTAGAGTCTTACTTTACGACTCAAATAGTCGAGGGTTCGAACTTGCCGAAGCGAAAGTTTTATTTGATGGATTTTGGTGCTAAAGATCGAAATTGGTAGAAGGTAATCAGTGTCCACCATGGTGTAGTGGTCCGGTGCGTTGCTAACCCCAACACTTGTACGGCATCGCCGTTCTAGCAAGGGTTCGGTTTCCCTTAACAGCATTTGCGCTGTAGTATTCAGGGAAATCAATCTATGTATTAAAGCGAAAATAAAAAAATCGTCCAAGAAGGCTAAGTGGTCGCTCCTGGGGTTTTTCTATGCGAGGAATCGATTCTACGTATCCCCGAATCTTGAAAATGTTATATTAACCCTGATTCAGGGAAAGCGATCTATGTATTGAAGCGAAAATCGACAAAATTTGTCTAAAAGGGCTAGGTAGTCAAAAATGTCGCCTCTGGAGTTTTTTAAGATTCGGGAATATGTGGAATCGATTCGTAGCATAGAAAACTCCTAGGGGCAACATTTTCTACCATCTAGCCCTCTTGGACGAATTTTTTTGATT
Organism: Acrobeloides obliquus; assembly: GCA_034698545.1. Lineage (NCBI taxonomy): Eukaryota > Metazoa > Nematoda > Chromadorea > Rhabditida > Cephalobidae > Acrobeloides > Acrobeloides obliquus. The sequence goes on along the minus strand of JAQGBS010001091.1, from coordinate 15,805 downwards.
TTCGCTTCAATACACAAATTGCCTTCTCTGAATCAGGGTCAAGATAGCATTTCCAAGATTCAGGAATACGTGAAATCGATTCGCCGCATAGAAAAACCCTAGACAACAGGTTCTCCAACGAAAATTAGAAATTAGTTTATTTTTTTCGTTTCAAAACAATCATCCTATCCTGAGTCAGGGTCAGAGAAGCATTTTCACACTTCGGGAATGCGCGCAATCGTTTTCCCACTAAGAAAAACTCCTAGACAGTCGATTTCCGGCTAAAATTCTAATTATTTACATTTTCGCTTCAATAAATCCACCGCCTTTCCTGAATCAGGGTCAGGAAAGCATTTTCACGCTTCGGGAATGCGCGCAATCGATTCCCCGCATAAAATTACCCCTTTCGGAGTTGTTTTTAGAAAAAATTTCAAGTCCCAAAAAAATTTTCGGGCCCCTTTTTCCTACAAATAAAGCACAATTACTTGAAGGTGGTCTCCATAAGTTAAACCTTCTTCATTCACTGATTGAACATTATTTGGCGTGCTATGCCCATTGATATGACTTGTTTCATCAATGTTTGTAAATTCATTGGTGCCTGTATAACCATATGGGCAAGCCATGTTCAAATTGTAGCCTAAAAATATTTTTTTACGAAAAATAGAACAAAAAATTTTTCGAGTACACAATTTCAAACGCGATTATCTCGTATACGATAGCAATTCTAGGTTGACTGTAAAGACACAAATGGCTTTATTCTTTATGAATTTTCTTAATACCAATAAAAATGACAACTTTTTCCGAGTTGATTGTTTCTTAAATACATCTTTTATGATCTTTCGACTAGACATCAACCTTTTAATCGAATGATAAATGGTCAGATAACAGGTTTTATTGATCGATCTGTGTTATAAACTTATTGTTTAGTATCGATCGAGAGCTCGCGAATTCTCGAAGTGGGAAGGTGACTCCGAGCGGCACTTCATAATTTTTTCCAAAAAATATTTTAAAAGTATTAGGTCGTTCAGAAAATATTGCACCTCTTCTTTTTGTCATCCGAGGGGCTCAATAAAACCTTTTTTGATAAAATTTTTTACAATTTTGTTCATGAGATCACGAAGAACAACTTTGTAGAAAATCAAGATAAAATTTCTTTTACGGAGAAAGTCTTTATAAAAAGTTTTTATTTATAAAGGCTTCCTTAGATCAAGGCAAATGACTTTATTGAACATCAACTGATGAAAACATCTCTATTATAAGAAAATTCTTATAAAAATATGTTTTGATTGTGTTTTGAAAATATGTTTCTTTATGAAAATATTTTATGATTGAGAGGTACTAGGACAATTTTTACATTCACGGTTTTTCACAAAGTCTAGTAATTTACAATCATATGAAAAAATGATATATTCGGAAAGAATATGAAAAATGGAGCATTTTTTGTTTTTACGGCATGTCCTGAACCGTTGTAGTTTTTGAGATAATTGCGTTTGAAATTTGAATTTGTGTACAAGCTCTTCGTTGTATACACAAACTTTTTTGAATTTTTTGCGGAAAAATCGATTTTTGCATCAATCTTTTAAATTTTCATAAAATGAACATTGTAGCAATCTTTTATAGCTAAATGAAACGAACAAAATGACACTAAAATTATCCAATTTGAACATTGTTTTGGGGTTATTGAAACGAAAATTCTGATTCATGTTTTTTTTTCTCAAAAAAGTTTGTGTATTACAACGAAGAGCTTGTACACAAATTCAAATTTCAAACGCAATTATATCGAAAACTACAACGATTCAGGGCATGCCGTAAAAACAAAAAATGCTCCATTTTTCATGATCTTTCCGAATATATCATTTTTCATATGATTGTAAATTACTGGACTGGTCCTTTAAAGAAGTTTATGTTTTAAGCTTTCCGTTGGTATATAAATCGTGGTATTCTGGCAAAGATTTCATGACCACAATGATTACTATACTTTTTTATAATATTGATTTTTTAATAATAGAATAAAAAAACATCAGAAAAATTGCCTTACTTTAAAAGAACCTTGTATTAATTTTTTTATTGAATGTTATCTATTTTTTTAGCTTTTTTCTTTGGAAATGGCCTAGGAGTAACTTTATCAATAAATCGATTGTTTGCATTGAAAGAACATGAAAATGAGTTTTTTCGGAAAATGAACATTATATACTTCATAAGCATGTGGTTCTTGTTAAAAATGTGGCCCTAAAGAGGCTGTGAATTACTTTGTTGTGTTTGCCTGATTTGCAAGAATCTCACTTTTTGGGATCAAAAATCCTAGGCCCCTGGGGAAAATCGGTTCTAACTTTTTCAAATCAACTCGGATTCGTCTTTTTCGCGTATACTAGGGTTTTTTTATAACCGGGGAATCGATTGGTGAAGGTTTCGAGCCGAAAAAAACTCGGAGCTCGCGTAGTGAGAAAATTTCGAGTTAGAGCCCAAAAAGTGAATTTTTGAGGGGCTCAAAAAACGTTAAGAAAGAAAGTTAGAAAAAAGTATAATAATGGCCTTTCGACTACTCATAATCGATACAAAAAAGCTGGATCTCGTCGAGTTATAGCTCATAAAAAAGATTTAAAGTCATTTCTATGTCTCCTTAAAAAGTTACAACACTTTGTTTCCCATATACTCATCTGGGAATGATAGTGCATCACCATCTTCAAAGGCTCGAATGGACCCCAAAGCACTGAAATTTTGAATTTTTTATTACTTAGTTTTGTTGAGCTAGTTGAGAGGTGTGACATATGCAAAAAGTAGGATGTACTGGAACTCTCTTGCTGAGATAGACCAATTTTTGTAAAAAATTTGGGTGTTCCCACAGATATAAAAATGTATAGGCATATCCCTTCAAACCTAACCAGAAAACTTACCTGAAGTCCACCGACTACGGAAAGTGCATAGGAACGTAGCGTATGCGTGCATGAAAAATAAAAAAAATTTCAAGTCAAAACATTTATCCTTGAATAGATAAAATTTTTTCAGGTCCTGCTTACCTGTAAGACCAAAAAATGCCTGGTCTTCAACTTGGTACTGGGTCAATCTCCAACCAGTGAACGAATCTAATGAGTCCTCAAAAATAAAATTTGCTCAACACTTTACGAACTATAATGTTATGCAAAAAAATTAAAAATTTGATCAAAAAAAGTTTGTCGGTCCAGAAGCTAGATTCTTTCAGAGCCGATTCTTTAAGGCCATATCTCGGTCAGTTTAAATCCGCTTGGGCTGAGCGATAGCTCATTGAATTTTTGAGATCACGGCGAACATCTTTGTAGAGCATCACTTATGAAAAAAAATCTGTCGTGGGGAAAATCCATATGAAAATTATTGTTTCAATTATTGCGCTTTTGAATTATACAGGGTGAGCAAAAAACCGTACTTTGTGTTTTTTGGCGAAAATTTTTCAAAAAGTTGTTTTCAAAAATCACTTATAAGGGGTATTTTCATGCGAGAAATCGATTGCGCGCATCGAAAAACCTTGAAACGCATTCCAGACTTGTTTTCAAAAAAAGTAATTTCAATAATCTTCTGTAATACTTGAAAATACGATAATTTAATGTTTCACGATTTGGGAAGCGTTTTTAAGGTTTTTCGATGCGTGCAATCGATTTCTTGCATGAAAATTCTCCTTTTATGCGATTTTTGAAAAATTTTCATCAAAAAACGCAAAAGTACGGTGTTTTGGCTCACCATGTATTTTCAAAATATGCATTTTCACATTTTTTGGGACCTCTTATTCTTGTTTTCATTAGTGCCATCGTGATCATCGCAAAAACTGCACTAAAGTAAGATTTTTTTGCAAAGAAGTATTCCAATATTAATTCGGCAATTTTTCGACACCCTGGTGTCAAACATTGCTTTTTTTCGCAATATTTAATAAAAAAAATAATCCGCCGTGCTGTTTGAAATTACTTTCCCATCATAATATTCTTGACCACACCTAGAATGTAATTGCATTTCACATGATAATAACCATTTCAAAGCTCTTTTAGATAATATTTATGGCGAAATCATAAGACCTGCGTAAAAAATTTCACAAAGATTTACAATGCGATTGTGATAAAAACTTTTTCCCACAGTGATTAGATAAGAGAATAAAAGAATTCTTTGTTGGCTATCATTATAAAAACAGTGGACTCCACTGGCTGTCTTGTAAAATCGACTTTTTTTAAAAATGGCATTTTTTGAAAATTTTATTTTAAATACTAAACAACTTGCCGCCGGGCCCGTTTTGAGGAGGGTCAAAAAACTTTTAGTTCCGACGCTCTTTTATTGGCTCGTTCTATACAGGGACATTTTCTCGTTTAAAAGTTGCCTTAAACGACTCGAGGGCACTCCAATTTGAATTTGTTTAGTGAGATTAATGCATGGGAAAGTTTTTAAAAGCCATTTCGAGTCACTCCGAGGCCAGCCAAAAATTCAAAACTGTGTCCAAATCAAAGACTCAATTTTTGTTGATTTTTTAAATTTTCTAGCCTGTTTAAAATACCATAGATAATTTTTTTCTCCAAAATTTCTATTTGACAGATGTATTCCAACACAGAGAACATTTCTAGCGTGGTTTCGAAAAATATCCGAGAAATTTCAACTTTTGAGCCATTTTTACACGTAGCACAAGGGATCGAAAAATGTTTCACGGATTTTTTCGAATCCATGTTATAAATGTCCTTTGTGATGGAATACATTGGCTAAATAGAAATTTTGGAAGTAAAAAATTATTTAGGGTATTTTAGACCGGTTAGAAAATTCAAAAAATCAACGTAAAATCGGGTTTTTGAACTTCGGACAAAGTTTTAAATTTTTGGCTGACGTCAGATCGACTCAAAATGACTTTTAAAAACTTTCTCATGCATTAATCTCACTAAATAAATACAAATTAGAGCGCCCTTGAACAGTTTAATACTAGTGCCTAGGACCTTCGATTGTTCAAGAACATTGAACAACCCCCCATTTTTTGAAAACGTCTGTATATTGACACGAAAACATGACCTATTTTCAAAAAGACCGATTGGATCGTATTCAACATACACTCTTACCCACTACTGAAAAAAATTTCACCGAAAATGAGCGAAAAATGTCGAAATTCGATGTATTTTTTGAGCCGACATTACAGATTGATAAAAAAATAGGAATTTGGGCGATTTTATATATTTTTTTGACCTGAAATTTTTTTCAAAAATGACCCTAATTTTATCGAGGAATCGATTGCGCGCATTCTCGAAGCTTGAAAACGCTTCCCTAACCCTGATTCAGGGAAATGAGTGTTTTGTATTGAAAAAAATCGAAAATTTTTGAGTTTTCTGTCTCAAAATTATCTTACTGAGGATAATTTTATGCAGGAAATCGATTGCGCGCATTCCCGAAGCTTGAAAATGCTTCCCTGCTCCTGATTCAGGAAATTAGTGCATGTATTGAAGCGAAAATCGAACAACTAATAATTTCCCTCAACCAGGAAAGCGTTTTCATGCTTCGAGAATGGGCGCAATGGATTCCCCGCATAAAATTACCACCAGAAAGATGATTTTGAGGCAGAAAACCGAAAATTTTTCGATTTCGCTTCAATACAAAATACTCATTTTCCTGAATCAGTGAAGCATTTTCAAGCTTCAGGAATGCGCGCAATCGATTCCCCGCATAAAATTAGCCTTAATAGGGTCATTGTTAAAAAAAATTTCGGGTCGAAAAAACATGAAAAAATTGCCAACATTCTGTTTTTTATACACACTGTACTTATCGGGCAACCCAATATTTAAGGAAATGGTTCTTTGTGCTTACGAAAGCCGCTTGTACAATACACTTGGTGATGTAGAAATTGTCGCGAAGATGGTCGACAAAAAACAAATTAACGGTGTTGGAAAAATCATTCTTGAGTATGTTAAGCAATATTACATGAATTTGTTCCTGCACATATCATTTTAGCTATGGATATGAAGAAGACGTTTGTGTTATTCTTGCACATCGCCATTTCGGATTGGCGCGGAACGAGACGATGCTTGAAAAATTGGAAGGAGACGCTTGGGTTGCCAAGCCAGTCGATATTGAACTACTCGAGCGACTTGGTGCGTTCCCTAACCTACTTATTTGTATGGGGGATAGTAAATGGTACCCTGTGGGCTATGGTAAGCATATAAAACAATTTTCAAATTATACATTCAAAACAGCAGAGTGAAGAAACAGACCGCTTGGTTCTTTCGCAACTATCGCTTTAAGCCCCCCCCCTCAAGGGAGGGGCTTAAAGCGAGTTGAAGGAAGAGAGGACTTTGCGCACAGCCCTGTCGCGTGAAAATGCTTTCTTCACCTTGTTTTCACGAAAATAGCACTATTTCACGTTAAAAATAGTGCTATTTTCGCGAAAACAAGGTGAAGTAAGCATTTTCACGCAACGGGAATGTGCGCAATCGATTTTTCACCCTATTTTTACCCCTAGAAGGTCATTTTTCAAAAAAAATTTTTTTTAGAACGGGCTCTAATTTTCACCCCCTTTAATAATTTTTCGAAAAAACTAACTTCTAAAACTGCTGAAGAGTGTGCAATGGCGTATGGAGGACTTGGGGGGGGGGGGGACACTTCATAAAAAAGGTTGTTTTTCTCAAAAACATAAGAGGACCCTTATAATTGGGAATTTTTAAAAATAAATTTCGGCCTACTATGGAACACCCCCATCCCCTGCCTATGCCACCGAGGGTAATCTATACCGATATAAAAACTAATCGATATCAGTGCCGTGAGGCTTTGTGAAATTGTTTTTCAGGTATCGGTGATAACAATGCTTTAAGTGCTTGGGCTGATACGGAATTTCTTAAAAAAATTGGAAATTACTTAATTAAAAATGAGCTTCAAGATAAGCTTATGTTAGGAGCACGAAGCGCCAAAGAAGAAAAAGAAAATGGTGTAAAATTCATGGAATATAATTATGAAGGTGAAATTTTCTCTTGCCTTTTGTTTATTTAGACATGTTTAGAGACGCGTACGAGTGAAACTCGTCCATGTGCTGATCTCGAATTTGCTAATGGGCTTCCAACCACCTATGCCTTTACTCGAGATATTGATGGTGAACCCGAAGAATTATGCCTTCGCGCATGTGTACCTGTTATCTTAGGCCACATTCGCACTCATGTCGGAAATGAATACGATTGATTTTTTCTTAAATTTTTTAGCTTTTACAAAAATGTAGCTTTTAGTACTTTTTTATCACGCGGATTGGTGACATAGATAAGTGTGGCGCCCGAAGGACGCCACCGGCCATGGTCTCTGAATGAGCCAAGCTAGGCTTCATACCTCAAAAATGGGGGGGGAGGGTAAATTACCCTCATCATTCATCCGACGGGCAAAATTTGGTCCTTCATCCATCATCCAAATTTTTAAAAAAATCATTCATTATGGTGATTGAATGAATTTTTTCAAAAAATTGTACTTTTTTCAACTAAAAAAAAGAATTTCATAAGTGATATTTTGGAAAGTTCTTTTTGAATATTTGTTATAAATTAAAAGATTCTATATTTTTGTTCTATTTGTTATCTTTGTTGAAGTGTAAACTTTTGATCAAAATCATAATTTAACTTAATAGAAACTTGTTCGTTAAAGCATTTTTAATCTAAAAATGGCTATACTAATTATATGCTTTTGAAAAAAACCGATTTTTACTTTTTTACCCCCCCCCCCTCCCTTGAGGATCATTCATCTATCCATCCGATTCGAACTTTTACAAGGGGTACATTTGAGGTATGCTATGCTTGGCTCGAGCTGATTCTTTAGTTTGGTCGATGGCCGACCAATAGGAACATTGTAACTTTTATCTTTAATAAACCTTTCTAACTATTCTACTACATTCCAACCCCACAACATACAAGGGTCCACTGCTTACGACAATTGAAGATCCCAGGGAGATAAGCTGAAAGAGTTAGCACAACTCGCTCAGAATGGACAGCGCATCTAGCTCGGCTTGGCACATCGTTTTTTTAGGCGGAGAATCGATTGCGCGCATTGCCGAGGCATGAAAATGATACATGATCATGATTCAGGAAATATGAATTTTTAAAAGCCTTTTTAAGGATATACCACTCTCTAGCAACGTCTCAAGGCCATATCTCGGCTTCTATCGAGAATTTTTCAAAACGTTTTTTTGCTTATGTTAGGGGAGTGTCTCAGCTACATTTAACAAAAGACCACGTGTTTTGCGTCGTCAACTATAAAAAGTTAGAGCCAAAAAACCCGTGTCTCCTAAATGTGCATTTTCCAGAAAAAATAGAAGGCGGGTGAGCTCCGATTTGAAAACTAGCTCGAAACGTGCGCCATGGCATGTGAACAACTTTTAAAAAGACCGCATCGAAAAATCTCTTCAGTCAAATCGTCGAAGAACCGACGATTTGACTGAAGTCAACATGGTCAACCGGTGTTAACGGGTTAAATGTGTAATGTGTGTCTGTTTGCACGTGTATATTTTCACACAGATGATTGAAAATTAACATAGGAAACTTTTGGCAGCAAAACATCGCTCCAAATATGCTAATTTTTTATACTCGAGAGGTTTTTGCCTATGGAGAACACGATGGCGATATTATTTTTTAACAAAAAATTTTGTTAAAATTAAAAACTTAGGAGGTTACCCCTTTCTACGAAAAGGCGAGTTTTATTAAGAAGTTAAGATTAAAAAAATTAACAAAATATTTGTTATAAATATTCAGCTACATAGGTCTTATACTGAATGTTTCCCATTGATATTCAACCCAGTTAAACTTCCACAAATCTGGATGTCCTAGATGTTTCACTTTGGTATTCTAAACAACTTTTTCATTCACAAAATATTTATTAAAACTTACAAAATCAGATGTGCTCCATTGAAAAGCTGGTACCTAAAATTTAGATCCTTCATTATATACTCCGTTTCCCGATGAAAGTTAAAAAAATTAGGCGCTCCATAGTGTTGCGGTAAGGAAGCATACCATCCGACCTGGCAAGTTAAGCAATACTGGACCTGCAGGTTCGATCCCCTGTAAGGTAAAACTTTTAATTTTCAAAAAAATCTTTTTTGATTATCATTTTCGCAGGTACACAGTTCATTCGGAGCTAGTTCACTTAGTTGCCGCCACTTAACGTGGTCTAAAAGTTGAAAAAATTTTTGCTCCATTTTTTGCAAAAAGATTTTTTGAAAATCAAAAGTCTTATCCTCATGGGAATCGAACCTGCGGGTCCAGCGTTGCTTAAATTGCTAGATCGCGGACGGCTTACTTACCCACTGCACTAAGGAGCGCCCACTTTTATAACTTTCAGCGGGAAATGGAGTATAGCTACTTTCAAAACTCGATGAAAAAGTTGGCCAAGTGTTAAACAGAAAAGTTAAAATTTTATATTTTTTAACTTTTTAACCGATTTTTTCATTGAAAATTTTTTCCGAGTTTTAGCCCTCCCCTCACTAAGAGAGTAACTAGATTCTAACTTCGGTGGGTGAGGATGTCCATCTTTGATTTGTTTTATCTTTTACACAAAAAATCGTAAGCAAAAAATTTGGGAGGACCATTAGGGAAATTCATGTATTTCTAGGATTTTTTAGGGGTCCACGTCCATGCAGACCCCCCTCTAGCTATGTCACTCCCCTTCCAAACTAGAGGCGAATGATGACACTGCTTACTTGATCATAAGTTGGTCCGCTCCAAGCTCGAAAGCGTAATTTTTGAAACATTGTATAATTCGTTCCCTAAAAAAGATTTGTAAAACAACATATAGTTCAATCTCGCGCCAAATTTAAAACTTTTGACAACCATAGTCAAGTGGTTAGATCGCCAGATGCTCGCACATAAGGTTGGGGGTTTGATTCCCATTCGTAGCGATTTCTTTTTGTAGTATTCAAAATTGATGAAAATTTTACCCATAAATATCCATATGCAAAAAATTAGCATCAATTTTGAAAGATGCAAAAAGAAGTCTCTCCGAGAGGGATTGAACCTGACCCTTCAATGTGAGTATTCGGCGTCCTAACCGCTTGGCCATGGGCTTGCAAAAAAATTTGAACCATGTAAAATGATTTAAAAACCAGTATACACCTAAAATTCAAAACGGTGTATGCTATTGGATTCAGCTCATTGTGGTGAGCAAAACGAGTACCATATCATGGGAGTTCATATCCTATCCATATGGCCGAGTGGTTAAAGCACTAGGCTTACAGTTTATAGACTCGGGTTCGAATCCCCAAAAAACCGTTTTTGAAAATTTTGCATATGCCTATTTTTATGATATTAGTTTTCATGTTTATGCATTTTGGTTATGTATAGTGCGGGTTTGAGTCCCACCAGAGATCTGGTGGGTCTCGAATCCACGTTATACATAAACAAAATGGGTATGAAGCTCCATGATATGGTACTCATTTTGCTCTCCTTAATGAGTTGAATCCAATGGATTACACAGTTTTGAATTTTAGGAGCAGGCCGGTTTTTTAATCATTTTACTGCGTCGTGGATGTGCACATATGTGCATATATGAAAAATCCGGAGCAAGTTCCCTATGCACTTGTCACTGATCAGGCCAAAAATTTGAAACAAATTTTTTTATTTTTTTCTTTCGAAAATAACACTATTTGGAGTAATTTTATGCGAGGAATCGATTTCGCGTGTTCTAGATGCCTGAAAACCATCGTAAATTTGAGTAAAATGCCATTCTTATCCCAACGACCCTCTTTAGGGCCACATTTGTAACAAGAATCACATGCTCTCTCAATAACACAAAATTCAAGTGATAAAATCAAATGTTTATCGATAAAATCGATTTTACTCAAATTTACGATGGTTTTCAGGCACACGCGCAATCGATTCCCCGCATAAAATTACCCCAAATGGTGTTATTTTCGGAAGAAAAAAAATTAAAAAATTTGTTTCAAATTTTTGGCCTGATCAGTGACAAGTGCATAAGGAACTTGCTCCAAAAATCCTTTTACCTTGAAGTCTAGTGCAGCATGATTATTATGCCCCATCCCGGCAAATTTATATGTTCCATTGCTAGGATTTAAATCACCGCGAGCAGAAATTGCTAAAAAAATTTTGCGTTTATTTTAACAACAACATATATGGTCGAGATTTTTTGGCTACCAATGAACTTTTTATTGAATCAGGCAACTTGTACATTGAAACGAAAAGAAACGTGGATCCATATATAGCTTTTTGATTAGTTAGTACTAATCCTAATTTTCCCGCCATACGACCACGCAGGGATGCATAAAAAAGCATTATAAGGATCCACATTTCTTTTTGTTTCGATGTACACGTTGCCTGATTCAATAAAAAGTTCCGTAGTAGCCAAAAAAAACTTTCAACTATACCAGCTTCAGCGGTATAAGGTGGCACACATTCACATTTGCTAAAGTTATCATGAGTATAGTCATTGTATCTAGAAAAAGACGAACTAGTTTTAAGAAAATAAGATTTTTGTACCTCATAAGTTTGGTTAATGAGTCCATGTCAACAACTTTATTGTGATCTCTGGCAAAAATTTTTGCTCGTGGAGCATCTTTCCAACTGAACCAGTATAGTTCTTGGCCCTGAAGAAAAAAAGTTCAGTGCATCAAAAAATGATATTTTTAAACTCTGTTCCTTGGTGAGATTTCAAAAAGCTGGGCGCGTATGGCCTAATGGCTAGAACGCTGGCCATTCATGTTATTGGCGTGGGTTCGATTCCTAGGAAGGTAGTAAACGGGGATCACGAATTTTACTTCATTTTTGTCCAAAAAAGAGCAGGTTCAACCATGTCTCATTTTGCAAAAAATGGCATCCTTGTGTGGTCATGGGAATTTTTTGAAGGAGCACTCCTCCAAAAATATTGATTTACTACAAATCCATCTTTTCGTTATGTTGTGGTTGGTGCTGCTTTCAAGTCGAAATTAGAAATCAGTCATTCAGTGACCACCATGGTGTAGTGGTCAAGTGCTCGGTATCACCTTACACTAGCAAGAGTTCGGTTCCCCCTTGCACCCAAAAGCTTTTGCAGCCACTATTACCAATAAAACTGAAGTCTTTTTGAAGCCTCGCATGAAACAGAGTTGAACATACCCTTTTATCAAATCCACTATATTCCGAAACGTTCTTAAACATTGGAATATTATAACTCGGAAAATAGCTATATTTTCTCAAAAACCATGTCATATCTTGATAATTGATCAACCCAGGCATTTGCTCCAACACATATAACAAACCATCTTGCAGCTCTTTTCCTGGGCTAAACTTGTTATAGTCCAAAACAACCCATTGATTATTATATGTCCCGGAATTAAACTTCTCGTAAATTTTGCACCAGTTCTTTGCCGAATCTGCTAGTTGATTCGCAACAATTGTCCTCACCCAACCGGGCAATTGATCTTTGACTTGAATCTTATCATATAATTCCGGTTTAAAAACACCCATTGTTGTTTCAATCGCGGCTAGACCAGAGCTCATTAGGATGAAATCATCACCGGAATAGAGTAGACCAGGATAGCTTGAGAAGGTATACGTATGACCATGGAATTTGGATTGATCATAGCCAAATTTGTAAAGTTTTAAGACGCGTAGTAGGTTTTCAAAACCAAGCATAGTGACTTGGGAAATAAAAAGATCGGCATTGTTAGGAGCAAGTTTGACAAGGCCAGAACATTTTCCATTGTCACCATGGTAGGGGTCTTTGGTGCGGTTGAATTTCTTTTCGAGTTCATAGGTTTCGGCTCCTTTTATGTGCAACATCCTTAAAAATTTTTGTAATTTTGGTATGAAACAAGAGAGGGTAAAAGATATGAAGGAGTGGGGAGGACGAAAAAGAGTAATGAATATATATTATCTTATTCTCGAAACTATGATAATTAATCCTAAACCAAAGCTTAGTTCTATGATTAAGCATAAGCCTAAGCTTAAGCCTAAGTTTATGCATAAGAATAAGCCTAGACCTAAGCCTAAACCTAAGCCTAAGCTTAAGCCCAAGCTTAAGCCTAAGCATAAGAATAAGTCTAAACCTAAGCCTAAACCTAAGCTTAAGCCTAAGCCTAAGCTTAAGCCTAAGCCCAGTATGCCTGTTTTATAATTTTACGAAAAAACTTTTTTATATCTTACATAATCGGATGAATATCATAAGAAATCGACACATTAAACTGCTTCCCTTTATACCCATGCCATAATCCTGTCAATTGCAAAAATATCCTCTTCATCGCTTGCCAATAAACATCTTCCTTAGGAGCATTTTCAATCTGCTCTTGAATCCAACCCATTTTTTGTTTCAAATATCCACTTAGCTTTTTACAATACCCTTTATATCCAATACAATAGTCATTAATAGTATTCTCTAGATGTAGTGCCAAAACATCTTTTGTCAAAATTCCTTCTAGGACTCCGGCGGAATATGCCTGAATATCAGGATCAAATTCAGATTTCGTTTCAATTTCCAGGTATGACCAACCAGTTGTGTTGATAGAGTTCTTATATCGGCCTACAGCGATCATTTTTCGGCAGTCAAATCCAGGGATAATTTGTGGTTTTCCATCGAGCATACATAGAGCTTTGTAGGTATAATGTTCATCTCGGCCGAGATTTTCATCCGCGTGGAATTTCCTATGTTTAGAATTGTTAATATGGCCTAGGGATATGGGCACAATAGTTAAAAATAGGAATAAAAGTAACATTATTTAAATGGAAAATTATTATACAAAGAAAATATTGACTAATGGCGCTACTTTTTTTCAGTTAGAGCTAGACTGCTTAGTCTTTGTTCTACTGATAAGGAGACCCATATATTTTCGATTTTTTGTTTTTACCACGATAAAAACATAAAGGGAAAGAAATTTTTAAAAGACCACTCCTTTTAGAAAAAAAGTTGCCATTCTGGTTTATGAAAACTGTTTCATGGCGAGGTCCCAAAAAGCTGTTCTCTCGGATCAAGACTGTGAACAGTTTCATGGGTGAACCGAATTTTTACTCAAAAATCGAATTTTGGTTGAAAAATTGAATTTTTTGTGAAAAATCGAATTTTTGAACAAAATTTATTGAAATTATCGGTCTTAATGACAAAGAATTTTTGCTGAAAATTGCGTATCTTGAGAACCGTTTTACTGAAGTGAAAAATTGGAGCTACTGAACTTGGGGGGGGGGCACTTAACGTGACCTCCAAGGCCGAAGTTTTTACCGAAGAACATCCCCTAGGGGTAAAAATTGACGTGGAACACACTAGTGACATTATTTTCAAACCAAAATCTTCGAAAACCTTTGATTTTTCGCAATTTTTAAATAAAACAACTGTTTCTCGACATTTATCAAAGATTTTATCGAAGGTTTTCGATGATTTTAGTTTGAAAATAATATCACCAGCGTGTTCTGCGTCAATTTTTACCCCTAGGATTTGTGTTTCGGTAAACATTTCGGTGCTTTTTTACTTTAACCTTGGGGGTCACGTTAAGTGCCCCCCCCCAAGTTCAGTAGATCCAAAAAATCTTTTTTTCTCGAAATTTATTGCCGATCCGCACTAATTAGTTCTAAAATTGGATAAATAACCTTTAGAAATAATATCCGACTTATTTTGAGCGTTTTTTCCACTGACTCCATTTTTGGGCAAGTTTGGACAGGTGTGCCCCCCCCCCTCGCTACGTCCCTGCTGTGAAACCCGTGCAGATGCACGGGTTTGGGTTTTTTAGTCCGTGCAAAAGTGACACCATGATATTATATTATCCCTGTGTCATGCACGAGTTAGGGCGTGTGCATGAGTTAAAAATCTCCACGGGTTAGAATTATCCACGATTTGGCGGGTTCCACAGGTCTAAACAGTGAATCTAGCCATGAAACAGATTTTATCAATTTTTGTTCAAAGTTTTCTTTTGATCCGCTCGTTGAAAACTTGAATATGCACCAAAGAGATAACTTGGTGTAATTGTGAAATTTTCAAGTTTAAGAGACACTATATCAAGAGATCAAATATTGCCTTAAATGGTTCAACAGCGCTCCAAATTGAATTTATTTAGTGAGATTAACGCATGGGATAATTTTTAAAAGTCATTTCGAGTCAAAATTCGGATTATAAAAAGTTCAAAACCTTATTCGAAGTTCAAAAATACGATTTAACGTTGATTTTTTTATTTATTCTAACTTGTCTAGAACACTTTATATAATTTTTTCAGTCAAAATTTATATCTATTCGACGTATTTCAACACGAAAACATTTCTAGTATGGTTTCGAAAAAATCCGAGAAACTTCGATTTTGGGTCATTTTTACAAGGGGGCACAGTTGGAGGGTTCGAAATAAATTTTTTCTCGGATTTTTTCGAAACCACGCTAGAAATGTTCTCTGTGTTGAAATACATAAGCCAGATTGAAATTTTGGCCGAAAAAAATTTTATAGGGTGTTATAGACAAGTTAGAAAAATCTAAAAATAAACGTAAAATCGGGGGTTTGAGCTTCGAAAAGGTTTTGAATGTTTTAGAAATCGAATTTTGGCTCGAAATTACTTTTAAAAATTTTCCCATATATTAATCTCACTAAATAAATGGAGCGCTGTCGAATCGTTTAACACTAGGCCCTTTTTAAGTTTGAGTGTTCAAGAAGGATCTTTTAAGGACCAGTCCAGTAGTTTACAATTATATGAAAAAATGATATATTCGGAAAGATCATGAAAACTGGAGCATTTTTTGTTTTTACGGCATGTTTTAAATTGTTGTACTTTTTGAGATAATTGCGTTTGAAATTTGAATTTGTTACAAGCTCTTCGTTGTAATACACAAAAATTTTTGAATTGTGTATTACAACGAAGAGCTTGTAATAAATTCAAAATTTCAAACGCAATTATCTCGAAAACTACAACGATTCAGA
>JAQGBS010001090.1:0-17283 GCA_034698545.1 Acrobeloides obliquus | reverse complement strand
GGTTTGAAGAGAGTTCGAAGTTGATAAAACAGGAAACTTGTTGATGAAACATTTAACAAGCTTTATAGAAACAATGATTGAGTCTGTTTAAGCGTTATTACTCAAAAATAATAGATAGAGTGCTTCCAAAATGTGTGCAAAAATCCCCATACGAAAATTTTTACTTTTTGAGAGCGTCAAAAACATAAGTGGCCAAGCCTTGGTCACCCCAGGCTTGCCATATTTCGAAATTCGCATAATTTGACCATTAAAGGACCAGTCCAGTAAGGTTCTTTACTGGCCCTTTAATGAAGATATGCCCCCCCATATCAAGAAAATCCCTCTCCAACTCAGTGAGATAAACCCATGAAGATTTAAAAAAAATTTATTTTTATTAAAAAGTTAGAACAAAATTTTACAAAAAATGTACAAAAATCACGCCTATTGCTACAACAAAATTTGTAATGATAAACAAAACGCTTTATAATTTTAACTTATTTTTTAGCCAAAGTAATAAAAATCCTTCCTCAAATCATTGGGCACTGAAAGATGGTAGCAACTTTGTATGCATTCTGGTGAAGAACAGCAATACGTCGTGACTATATCCTCGACAGAGCATTTCGTAAAACAGCATCTTGTTGCAATGTCTTCGAGTTCAATTGGGTGTCTTACTTCACCTAAATTTCTTTTTTTAAAGAGTGCAAAAAAGAGATGATTTTTCGATTTTTTAAAGTTTTTATAATTTTTACCAAAATAATCCTATAGGAGGTTTTTCTATGCGAAAAATCGATTGCGTGCATTTCCAGACCTTGAAAACGCTTCCATGACCCTATATTAGCCTATTTTTTAAATCCAAAAAAATACCATCAATGATCTCTGTTCCATTCAAGCATGGCCAATTTGTTTTTGGATATGTACAATACTGGTTCAAAATTGCCAAGTATTTGGCAACACATTGATTGTCTCGCTGAAACTGCTGAGCAAAATGAGGTTCGTAAAGATAAGCATTCGTGTAGAAAATTTTCAAAAGAACGATCAAAATTATAGAAATACTTATGGCCATTTCTTGAAATTTATGCCCAAAATTTGATTAGTTAGAGGAAATTCTAAAACACTTGTACTACAGCGATAATAATTGATACTACGGCAATAATAACGAAAGTGCGTAAGCATGATTAAAAACAAATGTTTATTCCAAGAATTTCGTGTCATTCGTAATACCGTATTTTCTCTAATTGAGTCCCATGGGGTTCTATTTTTCTATCCCTTTTTTCGCCAAAAATTCGTGACAAAATATTTAGAAAATAACAGGTAACAGGTAGCTA
This sequence comes from Acrobeloides obliquus, assembly GCA_034698545.1. NCBI lineage: Eukaryota > Metazoa > Nematoda > Chromadorea > Rhabditida > Cephalobidae > Acrobeloides > Acrobeloides obliquus. Next base: position 15,979 of record JAQGBS010001090.1, on the reverse strand, counting down.
CCTGTTGTTTTTGGGATAGGGGTGGGCTTCTATTAGAGACGGGGGTTCTATTAGAGTTTAGTGATCGATCCCGTCCGGTCTCGATCCCATCCCGTCCCGAAAATCCCGGGATTTTTGAAATCCCGTCCCGAAATTTTTGAGCGAAACTCGATCCCGTCCCGGATCCCGACCTTCCCAGAATCAATCCCGTCCCGAGTCGGGATAAAAAACACACCCCTAAAAATACCCCTCCCCCTACGTTTTTATACCTCTAAAATGGATTAAAAAATTATAAAAAATGGGTTAAATTTTTTTAAATATCTTGCGGTGCAGAAAAAATCACGCGCTGACGTGATTTTTTATCAATTTAAAAAAAATCACCTTGGTCCCTCTTTATGTTTTTTCAAAAATTTTCGAAAAAAACTGAAGGGGGACCAAGGTAATTTTTTTTCAAATCCTGTCCCGAAAATCCTGCCATAGCCCATCCCGAAAAATCCCGTCCCGATCAAGAGGTCAATCCCGAACTCGGGATCAAACACTATTAGAGATGGGGTTCAATTAGAGAAAATACGGTATTTTGTACCCTTAAACGTTATAAAAATACGACTACAAAAAAGAATTAATAATTAATTTAATCATTTTTTCAAAATATGATGGACATGTCCAAAAATTTTTTTTCTAAAAAATCCTCAAATACATAAGCACACAAATAAAATCTTTTTTATATGTTATGAGAAAGGACGCTGTCTTTTCTTTCTAAACAAAAGTGGATGAAAACACTAATCTGATTTTAAGGTCAATGGGATATGTTTACGTTTATGTTTATAGTGTCTAATCATCACAAAAGATCAAAAACACCAGAAATTTTTGTAAATTCAATGAAAAACTTTAACAAGAATCTAAAAAATTTGTTTTTAAATTTTATGTTTAAACCAGTGGTCAACTATGGGAGGGGTACTTTTTTTCTTAAATTTATTCACTATTTTACACCTTTCAGGCTTTTGTCACACATGACTAAAATTAATCAATTATTGGAGCTCAACTTATAGTGAGATAAAAATATCGCAAAATATGTGTGACAAAAGAATGAAAAGTACGACAAAAAATGGTGTGACAAGTGAACTTCCGTCAAATTACCCATGAAGTTTGACGGGAGTTTTTTTTCGCATTTTCAGGATCCGACACGGATCTTGAAATGCGAAAAAGTGTTAAAAGTCTATACCACGTACCTATAATTTTATGCCAAAAAATGTTTTTTTCCAAATTGGCTAATTTTTTGTATCTAAAGTAATTTATGCGGGCAATCGATTGCGTGAATTCCCGAATCCTGGAAATACTTCTCTGACCCTGATTCAGGCTATGTGGTGGGTGTATTGAAGCGAAAATGAACTAAAGATCGGATTTTCGCCGAAAAATTATCTGTATAGGGGTTTTTCTAGACGTTGAATCGATTGTTCACATTTTCGAAGCATGGAAAAAATTTCCTGATACTAATTTAAGCGATTTTTATCAAGAAAACTAAATCATTGTCAGGGAAATTTTTTCATATCTCGAAAATGTGCGCAATCGATTCCCCGAATAAAATTACCCCCAGGAGGATGATTTCCGGTCGAAAGATCGAAAAATTTTTGATTTTCGCTTCAATGCACCTACCCCATACCCTGAATTAGGTCAAAGAAGCGTTTTCACGCTTCGGGAATGCGCGTAATCGATTCTCAACATAAAATCACCCCTATATACAAGAATTAGCTAATTGGAAAAAAAATTTTGGCATAAAACTATAGGTACGCGGCATAGACCTTTAAGAAAAAAAGTTCTTCATTTGTATGATCACGTGATCATTTCCGACTCCCCTCTCCTCCACCATGATCAAGTGTGATCATTGGCTAGACCCTCTCCCCCTCCCATTTGACGTATAGGCAGAACTCACAATCGTGCTGTTGACGTTGACGTCTGTTTACGTCAATTCCCTAATCAATTGACGTACAAATGTGTCATTACGTTCATAGATGGACAAGGAGGGGAGGATGCGGGCCCTTTTTGAGGTGGTCCTCCTGGGGGACCACCTCAAAAATATCAAAAAGATTTTTCAATTTTTGTAGAAAAATGTCGTAAACTTTTATAACTGTCGTAAATCTACTATTCAGTTTGAACGGATTTTGAAGGTATCCATATCATAGGTCAGCAAGGGGGGAGCCACCCCCTGACCCACTCACGCACGGACCCAAAATTGAGAGGGGACCACGCATTGACCCCGCCGAACATATGAGATGGTCCATAAAAATTGGGTGCAGAAGACTCAAGCTAAAAAAGGTCGTTTTTTGGTGGGGGTGGTGGGGGACCATCTCATCGAGGGTCCCCTCTCCCCACCTTGCCTACCTATGGTATCCTTATTTAAGAATCCAAGTCAAATTTGAGGCGGTCCCTCCTTAATTTTTCCATTTCGAGTGAGTTGGTCAGGGGGGGGGGTCACCCCTTTTACTCATCTATGATTACGTTGACGCATTTGCGATCCCTACTTATGATTCTACTTTAAACCAATGCAAATAAAATGATTTGATTATACTTAAATTTGTATTATATAGTCAGACTTTTTTTTAAACTTGCCAGATTTGTGCAAACCTCTGAAGAATACTCGTCATAAATTATTAAAATAAACTCATTTTCTAACAAATTGGCGCTCATAAACCCACTACATTCGATCATAGATGGGCATCATTAAACCCACTTACTTGTAGTCACAAATTGTACACACAAATTGAAATAAAACAAGTGATCTACATCGTTTGTTGTAAAGTCATCTCTTCAATTTTTAGGAATTTATATCCCAAGTGCCAGGAACTATGTCCCTTGAAACCAAATGGCGTAACGTCTTCTATGTCATTAGACGCAAACATTAAATGTTTTGTGGAGGTTTCGATTTCAATTAAATCCTGAATGAATGTCACGCAAGTTTTTACGTAGTTCCAAGAATTACAGGGTAGTCCAATAGATACTATAGTGAACATTTTTCAAGATATTTTAGCTTCTCAGCAAGATATTTCGACGCGGTTTGTTTTAAATGGAGACGAGACAATTATGAGCAACTTATATAAGACTTCATAACAAATTTTATATTAAAAAAATTTTATTTTGTATTTACAAGGTAAAAATAAATTTTTTAGAAATAGAATTTTTGCAATATGTTAAAAGAGCATATATTTTTCTATAACGTTGTCAAAAAATATTTAAAATAAAATTTAGCTATAATTTTTTTTAAATATACTAAAATACTTGGGCTAAATTTATCAATAAGAAAAAATTTTCTCAGTGGCTCAATGGTAGCATGGTTGTCCTTGGGGTCAACACTACAAGAGTTCGACTTCCGGCATGCGTCGAATTGATTTTGCCTTTAAAAGTACTTCGACTTTAAAGGGAGTGTGCAGATCGAGGCCGGATCTCGAAAAAATTTTTTTCTCATAATTGGCTGATTTTTGGTACTCGGGGGTTTTTGGGTACGAGAAATCGATTCCGCGCATCGAAAAATTCTGAGAAAATTTTTCAGGGGACAAAAAATTTAAAAAATGCGTCAAAATTAGGGGTTGTAAGTTTTAACCCCAACAAAATTATTTTTGGGGGTTTTTGACCCCCGAAAAATTTTTTCAGAATTTTTCGATGCGCGCAATCGATTTCTCATGCCCGAAAACCCCCGAGTACAAAAAATCAGCCAATTTTGAGAAAAAAATTTTTTTCGAGATCCGGCCTCGATCTGCACCCCCCTTTAAAGCTGATTTTTGCAAAAGCTATAAAAAATTCTTGGATAATTTTTTTAATTGCAGAGGGAATCGAGATCTATAAGATGATAAATAAATCATAAAAAATTCGATTTCAAAGGTCTTGAACGTTTTGAAGTAAATCTTGTAAATAAAAAATAAAATTTTTTATGAAGTCTTATATAAGTTGTTCATAATTGTCTCGTTACCATTTAAAAAAAATCGCGTCAAAAGATCTTGTCGGAAAGCTAAAATATCTTGAACAATGTTTACCGTAGTACCTGTTGGACTACCCTGTATGTGTATTTTAAGTGCAAATTTGTTGTAACTAGATCTTTGAAATCTAGAATCCTTTGTGGACAAGGAATTTTTTAAACATGTGATTTTATAAAAGAGCATTTTCATGAGTAAGTAAAATGATATCTTGGTCTTATGATACGTAACTTTTGCAAACAAAGAATAATTTAATGAAAAATATTAGACTTACTGGGAAATTGTTTCACGAGGGGTGGAAAAATACAGCATTCAAGTAGGTACCCTTGTTCCGGTGGGACAAGACAGTAGGGATGTTAAAGTCATTTTTAGAAAAGGAGGCGACAAATCTTCAAAAATGAGGTAAAAATGGCCTCAAGCGTCAACAAGGAAGAAAAGTTTCCTTTTTGACACCTCTCCCTTCATGAATAAAGGATGCAGAGGTGAAAAAGGAGGCTTTTCCTCCTTTTATGAGGTGTTGTAACACCCCTAAGATAAAGATATAAAATGTGGCATGGTTCGAGATGGCACAAGTGGAGGAGTTCGAATTTTAATTGTCCCCAGTCACCTCACTTTTGTGCAACTTTTTTCCATGAAAATGAGGTCTACGCCCTATGGAGTAAAAATAAAAAATGATCAGTGAACGTAGTTCTATATGATAGACTTATTTCCAGGAAATCGTTTTTTCTGTTTTACTGGCCCCTTAAGAAGTATGAATCTCCATAGGAGTCACACACCCCTTTGCCCATGTATGACAGTGGGATTCGTCAATGGAATTATTTCATGTCATAGATGAATAAGGGGGTCGTAAACCTCCTCGCGCGGGGAGTCTAAAATAAATTTTTGCCTTTCGGCGCCCCCCTTCCCCCGCCGGGGGGGGGGGGTGTCGGAGGGGAATGGCGGGGGGAGGGGGTAGCTGAGGGGATAGATTTTTCGGGAAATTTCTGCCTTTCGGCGCCCTCCTCCATTTTGCGGGGCCCTCGCGGCGCAGGGGGTCGTAATTACGACTCCCTATTCAAGTATGCCTATAGTTATATAAAATAGAATTATCTTGCCGTCTACCTACAAAGTATAATTCTTTTCATGGCAAACTTCACAAAATCGTCGTCTATGTAGCGCAGTGGATAGAGAAGTCGACAGCCTGATCTGAAAACTTGTGAAGGGAGGGGAGCATGAGAGGGGAAGGGAGGAAGAGGTGAGGGGGAGGAGGAAGAGGTGAGGAGAAGGAGGGAGAGTTGAGTGAAGTATCATATATGAAGGAGGCTAGGCCAAACACAGCAAAAAATTTGTCCAATTCGAGCTTAAAGAGCCCTATATAAAAAATGCTGTATTTATTTTTTTAAATGTTCAAAGATCTTAAATTATTTTCTTCTCAATACATAGATTTTACTGATTCAGAGAAAAAACTATCAGGTACATGTTTTCGCTATAATACACAAAATTTCAAAATGCCAACTTCGTACGCCATTCTTTCGAAAACGACAACGATTCAGAATTTAACGTAAAAATAAAACATGCTCCATTTGTTATGAACTTTGCGAATATCAACAAAAAATGGCATTTTTTCCGACTGGACTGGTCCTTTAACTCCTCTTTCCATTTTTTGATTTCTTGTCTAACCCTGATAGGTTAGCCTTTGTGGTTAATCAACCATAAAAATTTCTGAGAGCAAATCTCAAGAGTCCAAAAACATGTTAGCTTTATAATATTATTCCACGTTTTCATTTTATGACGTAACATGGCCAATCCTCTAGCTCATTTTCTCCATTGTTGTGATGTTATTAGTGGGAAATGTCCGAAAATTAAAAGTGATCGATTACAGGTAAAAAAAATGGGCCAAATTTTCACTCCTTATTTCATACCTAACAAGTTTTTTTGGCGAAAAATGATTGCCAACATTTTGGCAAAAATGAATAAAAAATGGCAGTTTTGGGGAAAAATTCATTTTTGAGGTAAAAATATCCATTTTTGACGATTTTTGGTGAAAAAATGATATTTCTTATTGCAAAAATTGAAAAAATGGACTATGAAAAATTGAAAAAATTTTTCAAAATTTAAATATAAAAAAAAATATAAAATACATCGTGGTTGTCCAAGGACAAAAAATTTTTCATTTTTTCCCTGAACGAGGAAACAAGAATCCACACTACCCAATTTTTCTCTTTAAATTTGTTTAGAAATTTTGCGATGAGTTGGAACTATTATGCAAATTTGATACCGTTTCTTCTAAAGAAAATAAAGTTCAACGTACAACATGGACAGGGGGCTTGAAACCATTAGTTAGTTGTAATGATGTGCATGGTGTTTACATGAATTCTACACCCCATGAACACTTAAAAATGTTAAAAACTTTTTATGATTTTGAGATGATGAGGTGGGATATTATGCAAAGGTAAGCTACAGTGTCATAGAAGGGGATGTATATGGAATTCGAAAAATGGGGTTGGATACTAGTTTGGCTCCAAAGATCGGATTGAAAAGAAGCTGCCCAGCCGGGAGAGAGGGGGAAGCAGGCCCGGAAGGGATGAAATCAGATTCCGGGAAGGGGACTAAGCAAGTCTTGGGGCCGAGCCATCTCTGGTGATAGAACGTTGACCTCGAACCCGGTGGTCGGTTTGGAATCTGGTACTCCAGGAGTGGACCCATTTTCGACCCCTGACCATATGTACGGGGTGGTGGCCTCTCAATTTTGTAGCGACCTTTTGTTTTGGTCAATCACACCCATCATTTAGTCATACCCACACATTTTAATCTAATTTTTTAGGAAAGTTCTCCTAAACCAAAAATTCCGGAAGGCAGTTGAAAAAACAATGGGCGAAACATCTGGCCACATCCGTAATTTTTTAATCTTTCACAAAAATTTAAACAAAAAAAACTATTTTAGAAGGAAAAGCTTTTTCCACCTACCTAGGCGGAACGGAAAATTGGACCCAGATAAGTAGAAAATTTTCGTCACCAGCAACTCCAATAGAGACAGAGGTAAATTTGAAAAGAGAGTATAAATTACAAATTTCCGAATTTTAAGTTTCTACCGCCAAAAAAGATGAGTAAAATAGAGGAATTAAGCACAAACCAAGATCCATGGAAGGCATTCTTTATTTTATCCAAAATTGCTAAGCAAATGAAAAATTTATTAAAGAAAAATAAAGAAGGTAGGTACTCCGCCCAAGGGTATAACATTATAGTAAATAAGCTGGATGGGGTGGGTGTATTTGATCACTTTCGACTTCCAGTTCCGACTTTCGGTTCCAACTTCAGGAAGTAAGCAACGGCCCCCAGGATCAAGGAACCGTTTTCGCTCTTCGGGAATGTCCCGCATAAAACTATTCCAATAGGGAGTTTGAACTCGGAGATATGATCTGGTACCGGCAAAGAAGCTAAAACCCCTTGGAAAACCGTCATGGTATCAAAAATTTTGGGAAATGCGATGTATGAAGCAAATGGAAAAGATGGTACAGTGGTGATACATGCAAACCAAATGCGACTGAGAAGACTTCCATTAACACGCAACAAATGGGAGAATATGAGTTTTTATTCCTTGGGGGACCATTTTTGCTTTACTACACCCAACTCATTCCCTGAATCAGGGTCAAGGAAGCATTTTCGGGAATGCGCAATCAATTTCCCGCATAAAACTACCGCTACAAGGATCATTTTTTAAAAAAATTTTCGGGTCCAAAATTCATGTCACAGAACTTTTTGAACAAACAATACACCAGAGCGACTCATATGATTTTCTTGTGAGTGACTTAGGGAGTCCCAAGACCATGTCTCAACAGTCATAACATTGAAATAAAATTTCAGATATGAACGAAGTAAATCTGATTCAAAAGCAAGTTAAAGCCATTGAAGTCAACAAGACAGTAGCCAAAACTATTATCAACATCCAAAGCCGTTCTACAGAAAAGCTACCAGAAATCAAAAAGCCTGCGATAAAAACAGTTACCCTCACTAGGAATCAATCATTGCCAAGGCAAACTAAAGCGGTAACAACATTTTTACTCATACTTGGGCAGAAGGGGTCCATATTTTCCAAAAAATTACGGAGGGTATGGGCAAATCCGTGAATTTTACGACCCCCACCCCCGAGTTGGTAACCAAAAAAGTTTTTTTAATATTTTTTTAGAGCGATCTAAGAATGTCGTGGACTCGAAAATCATATCCAAATTTGGTCACAATACCAAATGAGCTACCAAGAAAATGGAGTCATGAAAGGCCAAAACACAAGCCTGATGGAAGATCGACATTAACAAAATTATTTTATCTACCAAAAATTTCAACTACACGACCAAGAAGGACGAATGTAAAAGATTTTTTGCCATATTTGCTTAATTAATTAATAAATCTTCTTATATAAAACGTGTAATGTGTGTGCGTGCGGACTAACTTTTAACGATCAAAAACGATAACTCTTGCACATTTGCTTTACGTCACTTTTTTTAAGTTTCTATCTATTTCTGATTTTTCTCTAACGTAGTCATATTATTTGCGCAAAACAGGTGTTTTCTTATGTAAATTAATTCTCCGCGAGAGTCAGTTATACCATTTTTACACGTTTTAAGACATGTCTACAATCTCAGAAATCGACTTAAAACTTCTAATTTCGATAGAACCCCACTATCTTCGTATGTATTACGCTTTTTATGCCATCAAAAACATCTTATTTTGGTCGATTTGTTTTCTACTTACTCGAAAATCGTCTGACCAGCTTCAAGACTATCGTTACTATCTCAGCATAAATATTATTTCTTCCTATATTTTCGGCACTATTTACTTTATATGGGAACCTATTTTCATTTTCCCAGATGGATTAATTTGTAGCAAAGGGCCATTTTCATTGAACAAATCTATAAATACACTTTTTCTATATTTTATGATAACTATGTTTATAATACATGCTATTGGCATAGTAATGTGCTTGGTTTACCAGTTAGCACACACACACATGGGCTTCCTGAATAAGTTATTTGCTTCAAGAAAATTGCCAACATTATGTTTCATTTTGGTCTGTGTTGTTGCTGGAATTTTGATTAATATAGCAATATATCTTGTGGCAAGTGGAGTGATAAATGAAGTAGATAATCCTTGGTTGAATACGTATTTAAGTAATAATTTCCAGTTTCGGTTCACCAACAAATTTTCCTCGGTTCTCACCCAAAAATTTTTTGCGGTTTCGGTTACAGTATCACTTCCAAATTTTTTTTAAAGCATTGATTTGGTTAAAATCTTGATGTTTAAGCAAAAAAACAGCGCCACAGGCCGAAATGGGAACTTGTCAGTTTTAAGCTGCTCAGAAAATGTAGATTCTTGGTGAAAAATGATGAATTTGAAGATTTTTAAAAATTTTTTGCGGTTCCGTTTCCACCAGTGCCGTAGCCAGAATTTTTTCATGGGGGGGGGTACAAGATCCCAGCCACACGTGTGCAAACATTCCCAAAAATTTTGAGATTTTGATGGGCGAGGGGGACCAGTGGCACAAAGTGGGGTTAGGCTAGGAACTATCATAATTTATAATCGCATAAATTTAGTGATTTTGGATTATGATAGAACTATCATAATTTGTGAAAAGGGTGAAGTCAACCTCCCTCATCCTTAGGTGGGGATTTTGTACATGTATATTGCCTAGCTCAACAAAATCTAAAATTCTTTTAGCCCAAACAACAAATTGCTTCCAAATCAATTTATTTAAAAGTACAGCCATAATTATTATTATTGTCGCCATTAGTTTAGTCCTATCTATATTATTTGGCACATTCGGATACATCCATTATAAAATGATCAAAATTGTTTTTATACAAAACAAGCATAGCAGTGATAAGACGATTCAAATGCAACGCATGCTTTATGCGTCAATTTTCGCTCAAACTATAGGGCTCTCGGCACTATATTTATTTCCATTGCTAGCTGGTTTTATCGCAGTTTTGACGCAATATGGATATGCATCAAGTTTATTTATGTTGATTATATTTTGTTTGAGCTCATATGAGATTTGTAACTATTTGGTTATTTTCATTTTTATACATTATTTTCGAAATTTTTTGAAGAAAAGCATTTTCAAGATCTATAAGCGTTTGAGAAGAATTTTTAAACCTAAACCTAATAATGTTATCCTTGTTGTTAGTGTTAAAAATACTGCTATTTAATTGATAAATAAAAATTTTTGAACATGTATAAAAGAGTTTTATTACAAATACAGGGTGGGTAAAAAAACCGTATTTTTGAACGAAAATTTTGCAATCTTGGGTTATGATAGAACTATCATAATTTGTAAGCGCGTAAATTAAGCGATTTTGGGTTATGATAGAACTATCATAATTTTTTATTGCTTAAAGTAGCGATTTTGGATTATAGTAGAACTATCATAACTTGTAATCGTTTAAATTTAGCAATTTTGGATTATAATAGAACTACCATAACACGGCTGACAAACTGGAAGTTGGGACAGGTGGAAAACAGTTGTAAAATGACTTCTTTTTGCATAAAATCACCGTTTTAAACCATGTCGAACAATTTCTGATCATTTTTATAAGAAATTTCGAAAAATCAATTGTTATCAAAAAATAATCATGCAAAAACAAATTGCTTCAGATGAGAGTCGAACCTGAGCCTTCATGCATAGAAAGCGAAAGCAAAACTTTTTGTCCACTTTAGTGTGCCGTGAGAAATATCATAATTTGTAATTGTTTATTTAATGCGATTACAAATTATGATAGTTCTATCATAAACTGTAATTATACAAATAATATGATTACAAAATATGATATTTTCATCATAACTTGTGATCTGTTAACAAATTTTTGCTCCATTCTTTATAAGGAAAGCTTTTTTGTATATTGAACTTTTTGCCCTAGTGGAATCGAACTTGTGGGCTCAACGTTGCTTAACTTGCCAGATCGGACGGGATCTAAATTCGGACTTTGAACATTGATCCCGATTTTTTTATAGTTGGGGCTGAAACTGACTATATTCATTTATCATAACATATATAACACATAACTCTTGCACATTTGCTTCACGTCACTTATTTTTTCTGATTTTTCTCTAATCTATGATTTGCGCAAAACAGGTGTTTTCTTATGTAAAATAATTGCCCACGAGAGTCAGTTATACCATTTTTACACGCTTTAAGACATGTCTACAATCTCAGAAATCGACTTAAAACTTCTAATTTCGATAGAACCTCACTATCTTCGTATGTATTACGCTTTTTATGCCATCAAAAACATCTTATTTTGGTCGATTTGTTTCCTAATTACTCGAAAATCGTCTGACCAACTTCAAGACTATCGTTACTATCTCAGCATAAATATTATTTCTTCCTACATTTACGGCACTATCTACTTTATATGGGAGCCTATTTTGATTTTCCCAGATGGATTAATTTGTAGCAAAGGGCCATTTTCATTGAGCAAACCTATAAATACACTTTTTCTATATTTTATGATAACTATGTTTATAATACATGCCATTGGCATAGTAATGTGCTTGGTTTACCAGTTAGCGCACACACACATGGGCTTCCTGAATAAGTTATTTGCTTCAAGAAAATTACCAACATTATGCTTCATTTTGGTCTGTGTTGTTGCTGGAATTTTGATTAATATAGCAATATATCTTGTCGCAAGTGGAGTAATAAATGAAACGGATAATCCTTGGTTGAATGCGTATTTAGGTAATAATTTCCAGTTCGGGTCGCACCAAAAGTTTTTTGTTACGGTTCCAGTCCCACCAAAAAAATTTTTGCAGTTCCGTTTCCAGTACTACCAAATTACTACAAATTTTGAAATATTGTGGAGCGGGGGACCACAGTGGGGTTTTTGGCACAAAGTGGGGTTAGGCTAGGAACTATCATAATTTTTAATCGCGTAAATTTATCGATTTTGGATTATGGTAGAACTATCATAATTTGTAATTGCTTAAATTAAGCGATTTTGGATTATGATAGAACTACCATAATTTATAATCGCATAAATTTAGTGATTTTAGATTATGGTAGAACTATCATAATTTGTAATCGCGTAAATTTATCGATTTTGGGTTATGATAGAACTATCATAATTTGTGAAAGGGGAGAAGTCAACCTCCCTGATCCTTAGGTGGGGATTTTGTACATGTATATTGCCTACCTCAACACAACCTAAAATTCTTTTAGCCCAAACAACAAATTGCTTCCAAATCAACTTATTTAAAAGCACAGCCATAATTATTATTATTGTTGCCGTTAGTTTAGTCCTATCTCTATTATTTGGCACATTCGGATACATCCATTATAAAATGATCAAAATTGTTTTTATACAAAACAAGCATAGCAGTGATAAGACGATTCAAATGCAACGCATGCTTTATGCATCAATATTCGCTCAAACTATAGGGCTCTCGGCACTGTATTTATTTCCGATGACAGCTGTTTTCATCGTTATTTTGACCAAATTTGAATATGCGTCAAGTATAGTTATGTTGGTTATGTTTTGTTTAAACTCATATGAGATTTGTAATTATTTGGTTATTTTCATTTTTATACATTATTTTCGAAATTTTTTGAAGAAAAGTATTCTCACGATCTATAGACGTTTGAGAAGAATTTTTAAACCTAAACCTAATAATGTTATTTTTGTTGCTAGTGCTAAACCTACTGTTAATTAATTAAATAAATTTTTGAACATATTTAAAAAAGTTTTATTGAAAGTACAGGGTGGGTAAAAAACCGTATTTTTGTTTTTTGAAAAAAAATTTTCAAGTTTTTTAAATTTTTAAAAATAATACTATATTTTGGATTATGATGGAACTATCATAATTTATAATCGCTTAAATTAAGAGATTTTGGATCATGATAGAAATATCATAATTTGTAATCGCATAAATTAAGCGATTTTGAATTATGATAGTTCTATCATAATCCAAAATCGCTTAATTTAAGCGATTACAAATTATGATAGATCTATCATAATTTGTAATCGCTTAAATTGAGCAATTTTGGATTATGATAGAACTACTTGGAATTTTCGATGTAAGGAATCAATTGCGCGAATTTTGAACATTTACACACATAGATCTACCCCTAACCCTGATTCAGGGTAGATTTATGTGTGTATTGAAGCGAAAATAAGCTAATTCAGAATCAGGGAAGCACTTTCAAGGCTATAAAAAGCTCACGATCAATTTCTCGCGTAGAAAAGCCTTAGGGTTATTTCGGAAAATTAAAAAACCTGAAAATTTTTTTTTAAATAGTTCAAAAATCCGATTTTTTACCCATCATGAATAATAATCAGGGCTGTCAGATACGCTTTTTTAAGAGCAATTCACTTTTCTGAGATAATAATATTTTTTTCGATCATGCTTTTTTGTTTTTGAAAATGAAAAAAGGTGAAAAAAATCAAGGGGTAATTTTTAAAAAAGTTTTCCCCAAAGCATCAGCCAAGCCTAATTTTGACTATTTTGCAGCGTCATGGGATGAGTCGACCAACCCCCACTTGCCCAAGTGTATGTGGCAGCCCTGATGAAAATGTGAAAAATTTTAAGAAGCACTCTTTTTACAAATTGCACCACCAGATTTCGCGTTGCAATCAGAAACGAGATAGTCAAGGTGTTGTTCAAGGTTCCACAATTTGTTGCTCCACATTTGAACACATCGAGTGACTTTTGATTGGAAAGCGGATTGTGAAATCAACCAAGATGGTGATGAACCATCGCTCCATTCGAACACGAGATTTTCTGTTAAGTCAATCCAACCCCACTCGTCTCCAGGGCCTCCTTTGAACAGGCCTAAAAATGCATTATTTTTAGTCCGTGCAGATGGGTCGACCAACCCCGGAACTTTGGAAAAATCGGCTGGTCAAAAAGGGGACCTAGGTATTAACGTAAAGGGAACCTAGGTTTTTCTGACTTCAACTAACTTGGGGGGATGGGGGTTCGAACAAAATTTTAGTTTCTCGAATTTTTTTATGACCTACACGGCATAAATTTTTTGTTTAACAAATGTGAAAAAAATTTAGTCCACGGTGGGAATCGAGCCCGCCACCATCGGCGTACAAAGCTGCCGCTTTAGCACTTTGCTATTTGAACATAGCTAAAATCAATTTTTTCAACTTTCGCCCACCGTGCTAGGTAAGAGGGTGATGATTGCCAAAAATTAATTTTTCAACAAAAAATAAAAAATTAGACTTAATATTTACTTCCAATAAAATCTTGCTCCTCTTTGCTATTAATTGAAGCTAGAGTAGCATTGACCAATTCACACAATTCTTGTGCCTCGCCATGATCGGCTTGGATTTTGACATACTAAAAAAAATTGTATTTTGACATAAAAATGAAAAATAAAAAATTTATAAAAAATCTCAAAAAATGTACATGATAACAATCGTCTTGGAACTTGACAAAATTCCCGGGACAGTCAGCCAAAATACAGCCTAGCAAAACAAAGCACAGAAGAAAGAACAATAAGCTCTTCATTATGTCTTATATTTTTGAAACAAGAATATGAATAGTTGAAATTCGAACAGCTTATAACCATTTGTCTTATTGTTCAGTCGCCCTATGACTAATATTCATTTATCATCATGTTCTTTTCATATTTTCTTGAATTTATATGAAGAAAACTGGTAGACAATTTCGAAGCGAAAAAATGCTTCCCTGATCCAGGGAAGGCCTGTGTATTGAAGCGGAAAGTCGCAAAAATGCAGTTTTTGTAACTTTTCGCTTCAATACACAGACCTTCCCTGAAGCAGGGAAGCGTTTTTTCGCTTTGAAAATATCAAATTTGGATTTCCTGCATGTTTTTACCCCTAGAGGGGTCATTTCCAGAAAAAAATTGAAAATTTTTTTCACGTGGGTGCCTTCGCCTATTGTGTAGTAACCAGGGTTGCACGCGGGAATATTCCCGATTCCCGGGAATATTATCGTTGCCTGATTATCAATAAAATCCGTTTATTGACACGAAAAAATTTAAATCAACTTCACTTTACTAAGTTTTTTCTCTTTGATAAGTTCGACAGAAATTTCTAGAATATATCATAATCTGTAATAACAAAAGTTAAACGATTACAAATTATGATAAAAATATCATAATTTAAAATTTTATTTTTTTTTTTAAATTATGATATTTTTATCATAATTTATAATCGCTTAATTTACGCGATTACAAATTATGATATTTCTATCATAATCCAAAATCGCTTAACTTTTGTTGTTACAAATTATGATATATTCTAGAAATTTCTGTCGAACTTATCAAAGAGAAAAAACCTATAAAGTGAACCTGATTTAAATTCTTTCGTGTCAATAAATAGCAGGTCTTAATTCAGTCATACTAAAAAATAAATAAATACAAAAATTTATTTGAATAACGTCAAAAAGAAACAATAAAAACTATCGTCGAGGACTTTTGGTACACCCTATACTACCAGGGTTACATAAATTCCCGGAAATATTCGCGCAGGAACATTCCCGGGAATATGGAAAAGTTGAGGGAATATTCCCATTGCCTGATTATTAATAAAATTTATTGACACAAAAGAATTTAAATCAGCTTCACTTTATTTGAAGAAGGAAATAGTGGTGAAAAAATTGAGAAATTGCTAAATATATCGTCTAGTACAGCTCGGGAAGTAATACGGCGATTTAAAGCAACTGGAAGCTATACTGACAGGCCGAGAAGTGGATGATCCAGAACTGCTCGCACACCGGCCAACAAGTGCAAAATTAAAAGTTAGATCCAGCGAAATGGAGTATCTTGGAGGACGAGGCGTGCTCGAAGCCCCACCAGTCGATCGACGCGTTGAAAAAGAGTTTGGTGATGGCCTGGAACAAGATCCCTCAAGAAGTCATTGATATAGCGGTGGATGACTTCCCGAAGCGATTTACAGAAGTGTATCGATGCCGGAGGCGGCCATTTTGAAAATAAATAGTAAAATTATGTTGTTTACTTCCAAATGGATTGATCATTTAATAAATTGTATATTTTAATTTCTCCTCGCCGCTGTCATATTATTTTTCGATCG
>JAQGBS010001089.1:0-17284 GCA_034698545.1 Acrobeloides obliquus | reverse complement strand
AGTTTTGGCAAAAATTCAAATAATTTTTAAATTTTCGTTTCAATAATTGGAATTTATTGCAAGTCAGGCGAATATAATCAAACTTTTAATTCGTCAACTTTTTTCGATTTTGCTCCGCAGTGTAGTGTATTTGCGGAGTTCGTTTCGCCACAATGCAATTAATGGATTTGAAAGGAGATCCCATTACAAATGTCATTCATAATAAAAAGCTAGAATTACATCGCAACATTAACATTTTGTTCTCTTATTTTTTCTCAACAAGAATTTGATGATAAATATTCAAGTTGATAAATCACTAATCATTATTTAGTATTAAACGTGCCCACAAGAATGTCTACGTAGAACAAAATGTAGTTTAAACACCATAAATTTATAGATAAGAAAATGTTAAAGAGGGTGCGGTTAGAATATCGGCATTGGCTTAGACTATCAATTCCCTGGGAAATGTCATTTTAATGTCAAACTATGATCATTGTTCTTCTCAGAAAGAATATATAAAGCAGAAACAATTAATATACATATACTTGTACTTAAAATTTGGTCCTGGGAAAATGTTGTTATTGACTTTGCTAGGATTTGTTGTATTGGCCTCAGGAAATGTGTTACGAAATCATAAGTTTGGAGGTAAAATTTTGCTAGTAAAGTGATATCGGAACAAGCTTTGACCCTGATCTTGTCATGATCTTGTTTTTGATCCTGATCAGAACACTAATCCAGTCCTGATCTTGAATATCCTAGACTTGGTACTAAAAAATTTAATCAAAAACACGTTTTTTAAGACATTTTGATTGGCTCAAATGACATCGCTACACCATGTTCTACAAATATTTCCAACACTTGGGTGAACATCTTCCTGATGATAGATGTTAGCACTAACATGGGAGCTACTAACTTGAGACAAGTATGCCTTTATCTACCACCCGAAACCATCCATTTCTAGCTTGCACTTTCTCTCTCCTCTGAGTTCACTAAACTTCCTATTGCAACAAATTCATGTCAACCACATACCAACCAAATTGCTGTTATTACCTATTCCGACACAGCCAACATTGTTGCCAACTTTACTCAAATCCAGAGTCACCAAGATCTTGCCAATACCCTCTTAAGTCTAAAGATCTCCAATTCCAGCAGTGCTTTTGGCATCTCAAAGTAATCTTTTACATAAAAATGTTTAAAAAATTGAAATTTAGTGCTTTAAATCTAGCCGAAAAAGCCTGGAATGATTTCGATAGTAGTGATTTTTGTCCAATGACTGATAGACTTGGTGTATTTGTCTTTGCTGGGGCGTCAGTGAGGTAATTTCGATTTATGTTTTATCAACATGATGGAAAACTTTTAGCAATGTAAACGTTAATGCTTTTATTGATAATCTGCACTTTATTGTGCAACCTTGGGATTCTATCATAACAATCAATGCCAACCCGAAAGATGCTCCATTAACCCAAGTTTTCAATAACATTTCGAGTCCGTCGTTTAATTTGTCGATGGCAGATAAGAATTTGTATCAAGATTTTACATGGGCTATTACTCAGGGTAAGCCATATCGTTCCGACCATTAATCTTACCTGAAAAACATTAAATTTTAGCCAATTGTGAATGCTCTGTTTTTGGCGAACTTCTTCAAATAACCGAATTTAACACAACGGCTAACAAATGGCAAAAATACGCTGATTGTTTCCAATTATCTGGCTTTGGAGGCTTCCATGATCCCGACAACTCCATTTGCTTTGAAATGGGTGGATCAACCGATGCTGCTATAACTAGTACTGTAAAAGAGAATTTTGTTAGACGTAGGTTTAAATTATCGCTTCCAAAGACAGTTCTTTTAGAAATGGTCAATGGTTGGTCGAATGATATTCCAATTTGGTTCATCGGACTTCATAGAAATGCTCAAAAGAAATGGGTCTGGACTGATTATGATGGATCCGAAGTTCCGGTCAGTTTCTCAAGATCGTTCTCTTAGTTCCAATTTAGCTAGGAAACTATGCTCCATGGGCACCCGGATATAATGAAAACAGTCCGGGAGACTGTGTTGCAGTGGTATACCAACCTGGTGTTGACCTTTCAAAGAACTATCTCTGGGCACCTATTTCCTGCCAAAATCAAACAGCATGCGTTGATAGTGATGAAAATGACTGTGTAAATGTCATTTGTCAAGAAAGGGCTTGTGATGCTGATTATGCTGGTTGCTCTGGAACTATCACACCACCTACATCAATCCCAGGACAAAAACAGATGAAGATGACTAGACAAGAAAAAATCAAGTATTCCAAGGCTTCAAAAGGAAAGAAAAATAGAGTTCTTAAAAAGAATAACAAATTATAATAAAATAAAATTATATATATAAAGTTAAAAATTATCGTTTGAGCATTAAACTACATTTAAATAAAATAACAAGGTATTGGTAGACCAAGATATCACTAGCAATAGGAATAATTGTAGATCTAAGGGGTTTTTATCAAAATGCAAGCGAATTTTCGATCGTAATCCAGTAAAAGCATACAGCTTGAGCGATTTTGATGATCAAAATTGATCAAAAATTTCTGATCTCTATACTTACTAGTCAATTTTATCGGGGTATTGCACTTTTTTTAGTGCACTTTACTTACACTTTTATTTTTGTGCTATACCCCCGGCAATCCTGTTCAGATTGTAAATTATGTGTGCTTATGTTCCTTTTGACATTGTGCTCTTGTTTTAATCATTTATTTTACCATGTACTATATTGTATCTTTTAGCCTGAAGAAGTCGTTATACGACGAAACGTCGCGAATAAAAGTATTACATATTTCCAGAAAAAAGTTATGTCAAAATAAAATAGGTAGGTTTCATCATAAATATCCTGTATTTTTTAAGAATACCTCTTAGTTTGGGAGACCAAACACCCATGTTTAACAGTTTGTTGTTTTCGTTGAAAACTTGTGAATTGCTGAATTCTATATTTTTGGATAACTCTTTGCTAAAAAATTTAATCGATTTAAATTTCATCTTCCACTGACTAGAAAATGTTGGTATACATGATGATTTAATAAATTTCTATAAGTTTAAATAGATGTCATTAAACAACAATAACTAAAGTACAATTAACTTTAAATGGATCTAAACTGGTATAAAAAGATGAAAAAAAAAGTTTTTGTTTGACGTTCCCGTTCCATGTCATTAATTTTAGGATGATTTTTAACCTTGCCATTTTGAATAAAACAATTTTTTGTTTGGATTTTTTACAGGGTATCAAGAGAGATTTTTTAAAATTTTATAGAAGTTCATTTTTATGCATAATTTGTCTTTTTAGAAAAAATACACCGTCAAGTATTTACCAATTAACGGGTATCAGCTGTAGGTCTCGGTAGCACAATGGTAGTGCACTTGGACGGTAACCAGGAGGTCCGGGTTTGAGTCTCGGTCGGCTCATAAAACTTTTGCCTAAGCTTGTCTTTTTAGAAGTAAAAATGGAAAAGCAACAGGCAATATTCTTCAACCTTCGTTAAAAAATAAAACTGCATGCCTTACTATTAGAGAAAATACGGTAATCTTTATTCAAAATGTCCGCCTTCTGCTTCGATTACTTCGTCTAATCGCCTCATTCTATCGTCGATGGCTTGGTTGATCATTTCCTGGTCCAAGTTGTTGAAGGCATCTTCTATCGCGTGCTTCAACGATTCAACAAAATCATGCACCTCTGCATTTACCTCAGCCTCAAGAATGCTCCAAATTGCGTAATCAAGAGGATTCAAGTCTGGAGGTGAGACATTCATCCTTCTTGATAAATTCCGCAAAATGCTCATTCAGCCAATTTGAAATTTGAAAAAACATCGTGTAAGTTTTTGACACTCTGTAAAAGATCCAGACAAAAAATTGTTTTGATTCAAAATGGCAAGGTTACAAATCATCTCAAAATTAATGGCATGGAACGAGAACGTCAAACAAAAAAATTTTTCCACCTTTTTACACCACTTTTACCGGTTTATGTTAATTGTACTTTAGTTTAAGTTGTACTTTATTTAAAGTTAATTGTACTTTAGTTATTGTTGTTATCTTTTCTAAACAAAATGGTTCTCGATAGAATGATAAAATTAGGACTAATTTTGTGGATTTTGTTTCCTTTAGCTGAAAGCACTTACTTAAAATGCGAATTAATGAGCGATATCAATGATTACCAAGAGTCTAAAAATGAAACAGAAGGTAATGATTTCGGACTTTAAAAAAAAGTTTTTTTAAGAAAAAGATTCCAGGCTAAATAGTTAAAGGGGGGGGGGTCCAGATAATAGGTCATTCTCGGTCGAAAAATTGTTTTTGCCAAAACAGCCTATATAGGGGTAAAATCATGCGAAAAATCGATTGCGCGCATTCTCGAAGCGTGAAAATGCTTTCTTGACCCTGATTTAGAGAAATAGATGTCTGTATTGAAGCGAAAATCGAAAATTTTGGATTTCTTGCTTCAAAATCACCTTTCTGGGGTAATTTTATGCGGGGAATCGATTGCGCGCATTCTTGAAACTTGAAAATTCTTTCCTGATCCTGATTCAGGGAAATGAGTGGTTTGTATTGAAACGAAAATATGAAAATTTAGATTTTTCTTCTAAAATCTTCGTTCTAAGGGTTATTTTATGCAAGAAATCGATTCAGCGCATCCCCAAAGGGTTGTGGTAGAAACATAATTTTTCAAGGACGATGATCAAGGATGCATTTTGACGCTTTGAAGATGCGCTGAATTGATTTCTCGCATAAAATAACCCTTAGAACGATGATTTTAGAAGAAAAATCCAAAATTTTCACATTTTCGCTTCAATACAAAACACTCATTTCCCTGAATCAGGGAAGCATTTTCAAGCTTTGCAAATGCGCGCAATTGATTCTCCGTCTAGAAAAACCTAAGAATCGACGGTTTTCTCATAAAAATCTGAAATTGTTTGATTTTCGCTCCAATACACACATCTATTTCCCTGAATCAGGGTCAAGGAAGCATTTTCACGCTTCGTGAATGCGCGCAATCGATTTTTTGCATGATTTTACCCCTATATAGACTGTTTTCGACCAAGAATGACCTATTATCTGGACCCCCCTTTAAAGGTTATTTTCTGTAAGAATCGATCTGGTCTAATAGTAAGGGAGAGACGATTTTCCAAAAGTTTTCAGACCGGTGTTCCAAAATAAGGGTATCCTCGTTTTCGGCTATGTTGAATCCAAAAACACAAAATCATGTTTGATTTCACAGTTGGATGTTGTTGTAGCAGTTTCCGCTACTCATTTGACATACGGGAATCGAGTAAGCAGTATTTAATCGCTTATATCTCGGCATTTTTTAAGCGCTCTTCAGAGTTCTGTCATGTGAGGCTTGTTGCACGACAACCCATCCATAGTTACGTCGTCGCGTTCAACTATGGATGTCATATGACATCGTGCATGACAAAACTGGTGAGCACTTAAAAATGACGAGATATAGCCGATTGAGTACTGCTTACGCGATCCTGAATGTTCAATCAGTACCGTGAACTGCTACAGCAACATCTAACTTTGAAATCAACAATGAATTTTTGTTTTTTTGGGTCCCGCATAGCCGAAAACTGGGGTATATCATCATCTTAGAATACCAATTTAAAAAATTTGAGAAAATTGCCCCTTCCTAGGGTCAACTCTTACAGAAAATGGCTTTTAAATTTCTTTGTTTCCTTAAAATTCCTTCAGATTTTAATAAAACACCTTTAGAAGCCAAATTCCAATATTATACCAAAGAGAAAATTCGTCAACAAGTCAGTAAATACACTCTCACCATTCCAGAAGCCGATAAAGAGGATGTTGTCCAAAAAGTTCGTGATATTCTTCTTAAAAACACCTGCAGCGATGGTTCTTCACGAAATGCTCAAGCTGTATGTGAGAGTATTGTAGATTGGATGGGAAAAAAATATCCTAAATCTAATTGGAAAGGTAATATGATGCAAGTCATTTGGAGTTGTGTGATTGGTGAACTCGATGGATACTTTCTTCCTACATCAATGCTGTTAGTCAAGCTAGAAGGAAAAAAAAGATTCTATTTGTTACAAAAACATGTTGTAAGAAATATTTAACGATCTAGATGTTTATCATTTATTTTTCACGCATATGGATTTTAATAAAATAAAATTTGTGTTGGTGAAGACATTTTAGGGGTCTGTTCATTGAACCCAGATTTCGCCTGTTTGACTAAAAGTTCCCAGAGGAAGGAAACCTCAGTCATCGTGTTCTCCCACCCCGTTTCAAAATATAGCAAAAAATGTGGTTGAGCTGCAAAACATTCTTCCTGTCATTAATTAAAAAAATCCCGTCATTTTATAAAAACTGTATATAAAGATAGATTCAGCAGACTCTACTTTAAAAAACTGTCAGACGGATTTTTAATCCTACAGAGGGATCATTAGATATCGAAATTGTTCTTTTTTTGCGCGCGATACGCCTCTAGAGCTCAACCACACAACGGAGTGCTCCACTACACCACCAGTGCTAGAACCGGTACCACACACACAGTATACGTTCAATCGAAAAAATTAATCTCACTAAATAAATTCAACCAGGAGCGCGCTCGAACCGTTTAAGGCAACCCTTGAACACTCAATAAAGTACGTCTCTTTAAAAAATTGTCATTTTCACTATTTTTGGGCTAAAAAATCGAAAATAAAATTTTTTCAAAAAATCCAGTGATTAGGGCTTCGATCGAGCTATCGGACGATGAAAACGGATTTAAACTCGATTTTTGGCGAATTTTTAAAATATGAGAGCAATCAAAAAATAATCTGTACTTTTGACTGTCATTGGTTTAATTTTATTTGCAATTTTTGCTATGTTTTAAAAGTACAATTGATCATGTCGTATGCATTGAAACAATTGTTTTTGCCTACACAAAGACCAATCATGCAATGTATCCATGCACTTTAGTGTCTAGAATCGCGTGAGCAATTTAGATGAAGATAAATTTTAAATAATTTTAAAGTTCTTGTACGACTGGACTTTAAAACATGAAAAAAAACTAGGCGTAACAACCTCAAAATATTAATATCTAACAAAATTTGAAATTAATTTGCTATATCACATTTAAAGTGCATATAACAAATTCTAGCTTGCGAATTTTATTAAGTTCGTTCTCATCGTTTTTGATTATTTGTTAGATAGTTAGTTTACTAGAGAATAGAATTGCCATAGAGTCTTAGATCGGCTTGGTCAAATGTCAAACAGTAATAATTTTACGAACGCTACTCAACCGCCTCCCGACAATCTCTCGACCCAAGA
The DNA here is from genome assembly GCA_034698545.1 of Acrobeloides obliquus. Lineage (NCBI taxonomy): Eukaryota > Metazoa > Nematoda > Chromadorea > Rhabditida > Cephalobidae > Acrobeloides > Acrobeloides obliquus. Next base: position 10,024 of record JAQGBS010001089.1, on the reverse strand, counting down.
TTGGCAAAATTTGGGGGTATTATTGTTCATAATATGTGGGGCTTGTATATTAGCATATATACCGGTGCTATGGGTAGGTTTTTCGTCTCCAATTTGATTTTTTCATACTTTGTTTTTCTCTGAAATCTTCAAAATTGAACTTGTACATCTTTTGGTAATACAGTCGGCGCTCGATAAACCGACATCCATCTTTTGGCCATAAGGACTAAATCATTTTCGGAAATCTTAAGGCATAAGCTTCTACAGTATGTTCAATAAATCTAGGACGATGTGAAAATTCGAGATCTCGACGAGAACGACTTTTGCCATGCGGTTTTTTTTAACTTTTTGGACCACCGGTGTAGTTTTTTATGATATAGATAAAAATAAAAAAATAATTTAAAAAAATTTATTTCCATTTAAGCAACGTTTAACTAGGAGAAAAATACATTTGATAATTGATTTTTTTAAATCTCTTGCATATTTTGATAGTTCAAGGGCTTATCTAACTCGTGCAAAAAACCGCATAAAAAAATAAGTTATAGTTTTGGAGATATGGAATTTCCAATTTTTGAGCAAAATCAAACGACTCAAGTGGGAGTCGAACTATCAAATTTGAAGGCAAGAGCGCTCCCAACTGAACCATTCGCTCATGTATTGAAAAGACATTTAATTTTTCATACGTTTTGTCAATATTTTTTCACAACACAAACAAGTTTTATCATTATTTTTTGTTTAAATTGTGAAAAAATATCGACAAAACGTATGAAAAATTAAATGTCTTTTCAAGACATGCGTGAATGGCTCAGTTGCGAGCGCTCTTGCCTTCAAAAAATTCAATTTTGAGCTAAAATTTTGATTTTCAACAAAAAAATGCCACGTAAATGTCACGTTTTGGCATGGTATTTGTTACTTTTTCTATTTTGGCATGTAACATCCCCGCAAAAGATGGGTGTCGATTTATCGAGCGCCAACTGTAGTACATTTCCCAAGCAGACGTTTCCCAAGTAAAGTGGACATTTCCCAAGTAAAAACTTGGAAATGTCTCTTGTGATTTTTTATTTTTTACTTGGCAAATGTCGCTTGGGAAATGTCCACTAGGGAAATGTACCATTGCCCATCTTTTAAGGTCTTCGTTACAAAGCCGTATTTTAACAAACATACTTCATACCGACTTATGACTCATATGGGTTTTGTTGAGCTCATAAATATGGTTTGCTTAGTACAATTTGGTATGACTTTGTTTGACGTCAATTTTGGTTTATTCATTGGAAAGGCAAGTCCAATTTATTTAGATAGTATTTAACTCAATCTGATTTAGACCATTACAGCGTTTTGGACATTCTGTTGGTGGGTTTTAAACTTCTTGACCATGATTTTGGCTTTGAATCGATGTGATGCAATGGTCGGTTTCTTGGATTACTTTTTCACGCTTTATAGAAAGGAGCGGTTTTTCAACGTAGGCAAAAAATCACTTCTTTAGACATAAATTTTAGATTCTTCTCTACATTTCTTATCTTGTCTCGTCGGCTGTTTGGGTCCTTTACATGATCCCAGGGTTTCAAGCCTATACCCAAGGAGTTGTCACGGTAAGAGATGAATACAACAAATTCGTAGTCCCCATTGGAAGAACGATCGCAATGGTTCTCTATGGAATTTCTTATGTGTTTTACATCTGCACAATCGCCAAAATCATTTTTATGGTAACAACCCTAAGATGCAGAATGTTGACATTTTCAGCGATTCCAACATCAATCTTCAAACAGCAATCTCATTAAATGGCATGAAGTTAGTTTGTTCATTCAAGCATTCATCATTTGTGGATACAAAACTGGCATGACATTACTCAAAAACTATACGGACTTTGCCGACCCCAACAATAAGACTCTTTATTTTATATTTTGGTGTTTGAACTATTTTGAAATCGGATATAATGCATGGTTGTATCTTGTGTTTAATAAGTAAGATTTGGATTTATTATGTTTTTGTAGACTTTTTTAAAGAAAACTCCGTAGAGAAATTCGAGCATTGTTCTCCAGTAAGACAACGGTGTCATCAATCCAAGTCAAACCTACACAAGCGCACAGAACACTTCGGTGAAATAAGGTGAAATAAGCCGTGGGTGATTAAAACTGCCTTGAAAACATTCGTTTCGATGTTCATTCATTGATCTTGGATATTATATTAATTTCGTAGTTTGTGTCCCCTTGTGTGTATTATAAATAAATTTAAATTTCTGGTACTAAAGTCTGTTTTTTTTGCAAATATCCAGTTGCGGATTTGTAGTTTTTACATTTTTGTAATAGAGTACTACGAACTACAAACATGTCTCTATAGAGAAGAAAAAGTTTCAAAATGCCTCTTCTTCGTCAGTTTTCATCCGTTTTTGATGATGTTTCCCTCGAATGATCGGCTGATTCGATCATTCAAGGGAGAAAGCGGAGTTTGCTCGTTTTCGGTGCCTCAAATCAAAGCATCTTATTCCATTTTTGGACCCAATGATTCAGGACGAGCAAAGTCCATCCTCGAAAATGATAAACAGTTCTGCTAAAGATAGACAAAATTTAAAAGTGCACGCAAACACGAAACCAGTCAAAAGAGGTGGTATGCCACAACATCTCGAGTAGGGAAAAGATTCCGCAGGTTGAGATAGCTAAAAAAAGCTTGAGATAACCGTTCCGCAACCTGCGTTGAATTGCGATGCAGTTGTTATAAGGTTTGGGATAACTCAGTTTCCGGAGGTTGGGAGGCGGTTTGCCACCGAAGTATCTAGTAGCGCGATGTAGCAGTCTGCAGCCTCACATTGGTCGTTGACTCGGTGTCGGCTCTGATGTGTTTCCGGTATTAGATTTTTATAATTTCTGAGGTTGTCGAAACTTCGCAGGTTGCCGTTATGTTCTTATTTCTGAGGTTGTCGTAATTCATGAGCAGTGTTGTTCCATGTACACATGTGTTGTTACATATGAGCGAAATTGTCGTAGGACAGTGTGTACACATGAGCACACAATGTATAAACATATGTTGTGTACACAATGTGTTTTTGTACACATGTGTACAGGGAACAACACTGTTCATGAGGTTGCAGAATGTTCTTATTTTCAAATGTTTTTACATCAAAAAATCTTTTTTCTTTTTTAAGGTTTAATTGAAAATAGGATGTTCCATGTTAGACTTAGGTTAGCTAAACCACCCTGTAGCTGCTAAACTTAGAACAGGCCCAAGATTTATTATATAAATTTCTTCAAGCATAGACAATGAGTGGGTGTTTGTGCTTGTTAACTTTTCTCAAATGAATTGTTGTTTAATCGTCTATTAGAATCTCAAACAGACTTTTTCAATGACATTTGCTATTCTTTTGACAAACGTTTCTAAAACTCGATCAACCATAAAATTGTCCGAAAGATCAACTTCATTTCTTGTGTTGAGCAACATTTTAAATCTATGCATGACCAATTAATTATTCAATGTGTTAATAATAGATTTTGATTTCCTCAAAGCTCTATTCAACCTATCTTTAGTAACAATGAACATCTCAACATTGAACGAATCATTTCTATATTTCTTTAAATATCCGCTTGATTCCGATCAAGCTGACTTAAGCGAGACCTTGTTAAAAATAAGAAACCTATTATATTTCCCTCTACATCACATCACGTTCATCTTATACACTCTGCTCTACATTCTCACATTCTATATCAAACTAAAAGAATCATTCAAATGGTTCCTACTAAACTCCATCGTTTTAAACCTCCTGATCAGTGGCTACAATGTATTTTACTACCATTTTCTATCGTCAAAATTCGACTTCATGAACCGAGATGTTATATCCTTCTGGGTATTTTATGTCTACTTCAATTTACTCTCTTTCTTTTCTATTTTCCCGATTACATTAAGTCGAACCATGCTTTTCTATTTTCCTGGATTCTATCACTCATACATAAACACGCGTAATTCTATTATGTCTATTTTAATTTTTAACATAATTATGTTTATCTTAATATATTTTCAGTTTTCTCTTTTTTCAACGGTCTATGTATATTTTTACTCCGTCATTATGGCTGCTTTACCCGGTCTATCGTTCATTTTTTCTCTTCTACTAACGATTAAAATTCGAAAGTCTTCCAACCACCTTAAAAAATCATTTGTCAATAACTCATATGATGATCTAAAAAGAGCTTTTGTTTACTGTCTAATCCAGTCGCTTATGGAAATTGTCTATTTTGGCCTTATTTTTTATCAATTGATTGTTCCGAAAATGGCTCTTTGGGAAATTTCAATTCCGGATATTGTGGCAAGGATATTTATCGCAAATGCCGTCTTGATGGATATAGTGAACGTGGGTTTTAATATGGTTGAAAGTTTAATGATGATATTCCTGTTGAAAATGTATAGGAATGTTATTTTGGATGGGTTTAAAAGATTGAAAATTTTTTTGAAGAGGACGTCGGTTCAACCAGTGGGTGGATAAATGATTGTTGTTCTTGTGCCTTGTTTTTTAATAAATCCAAAACTTTGCAACATAATGCCAATATATTTTATAAATAATAAAATAGATAATTTTTAACAAAAAAACAAGAAAAATCCCATTTTTATGCTTCAAATTCCAGTTGAACTATGATTACGAAATCCACTTAACTAATATATACATAATAAAAACTTTTGGCATTTTTGATATTTTTCAAAGACGTTTTCTATAATCTGGTGGTGTTTATTTTAGCAATTGAATAAGAATTTAGATATCCAAGTTTATCGAAAATAAACTCACTCGATTGAGCACATGAAATATACTTAAAAAGAATTTGACGTTAAACATCTGCAATCACAGATACTGATCTATTAAAGATCAGTATCTGCTATTGTTACAATAGCTACTGATCTATGAAAGAAATTTTTAGACCCAAAGCTAAATAAACAATAATGTTGATAGACGTTTTAACTCGTTAAGCTTAGTGTAAGGATTTACAGGGTGTTATAAAACTTCTTGACTACCTTGTTAAAGATTCGATTTGATTATAACTTTTTTGGTGGATGGATTTTTGGTTTAATTTCAAATTTTTAATTTTCAAGCTCGGCACCAACTGAAGGTCGCGAGTTCGAATCTGTGAGGTCGATTTTTCAAAAATGCTAGCCGAAAATTTTTGCATATGGGTTTTTTCAGTTGATTTATCTGGCAACGATTTCATTTTTTGCCAGATGAAAATTTTGCCAGTTGATATTTTTCCAAAAAATCCATACCAAACAATATAACCTTGATAAGGAACTTTTATAGCTTGTTCTTCGATATTTTCCATGTCACATACAGGAGTGTAAAAAGTTCTATTCAGAGCGGGGATTTTCACTAAAACTGATTTTTAAGGTTTTCATTCACCGCGATACCTTGTCTCATCAGTTTTATCCAATTATGGTTCGTCGCGCATGATTTTGGGGTGCAATAATCCAAATTTAGGAATCTTACTTGGGTTTTGATATCGCAATTTTCCGGAACAGAAGCATCTTGTAAATTCAGATTGATAAAAACTCTAAAAATGGAAGCAAAACCCGAAACAGAATTACCTGCTATAGTTCCCTATAAAGGATCTATACGTCCCGGAAAACCTATAATCGATATTTTGACATTCCGTTAGATAGCCCCAAAAATTCGTAGCCCCATTGACTAGACTAAATGGTTCTTTCCATGCGGAGTCAATCACTAAATCATTGCATCCATTTAGAACCAAAAAACGTACTTGGAATCACTGCTTTTGAACTAAAATCCCCCGGAATTGACTTATTCCCTTCAAACACCCCCCAAAATTATCATCAAATCGTCAAAACATTCTTGACTTAAGTTTAACCCAACCTTCGAATATAAACTTTCATTAAATACCAAAATTAAGTTCTTGAATTTCAATTGGTCTAGGTATTCAGCACCCTGAAACTTTTTTAATTGTTTCCATTTGACCCATCATACCGGTAAGGGGACTTCCAATTCCATTTAAAAGCAAACCAAAACATAGTAGAAATACACTTTTCGGAACCAACATGAATTAGGCCCTACGCAAGCTTGCGCAAGTTTGTCGCACTGGCAAAAGTGATTTTTCGTCGATTTATAGTGCCTTTTGGGCCAGTATAACGGATGCGATGACATTTTAAAAAGTGCTACGGAACGCACATCAGTGCGATAGAACGAAAGCTTCTAGTTTCCAGTACGACGATCGTACGATGGAGCCGTTGTACTCGTTGTACTGGGTACAACGGCGTCGTACTGGCGAAAGTGTAAAATTGTCAGTACGATGGCTTTTTCGTGGAAATTTTTTCAGTACGACGGTATTGTCGGTAATTTTGTTGCAAAAATACCCTAGAAAAGTCGAAAAGTCACGGAGAAACTAATGGAAAATCAGTTAGTACAACAGTCAATACGACGACTTGCGACCCGTTGTACTGAAACTTGCGTCAGTACGACAAACTTGCGTAGGGTCTAAGGTTCCCCTAATGATTTTTTCGATTCCCTGAGGGTCTGGATACGTCACTGCTCGGAGCATAAAAAAAGTTGCTAGAAACGTTGCCGCTCGGAATCACGCTCGGAGATTCCACCAAAGCAAAGTTGATAGGCTCCAGGGCAAGGAATTTTAAATACATAATAAGACCAAAGATAATACCATTTTCATCATTTGCATCAAAGTTTTCAATTTAATTTTTATTGGCTCAAAAACATTATACCTTTCATAAAAGCCAAATTTTGGTGCGTTTTTTATTCTTTATCACATACAAAAACGAAAAAATTTTTCTTAAAGGTCGTGCGAGAGAAAGCTAATTATGCTAGAATGCCGTAAAATCAATTTTTTTCAGGAGTCAGTTCATTGTGTGGTGTCGTGAGTTTTCGGTCCATTCTAGGTGTGTCCATCACTAAAAATATGCTGCATAAAACCGACGGTAAACAAATTTTTTGATAACAGTCTTCACATGGGTATATTATTGTCGCAGTTTTCAAATTTTTGCTCATTCTACTTTTCAATAAAGAAATTTTTTAGATAGACTGAAAAATGACGGAAGAAGAAGATCCTATTGTTTTTAAAATTGTTGGAGATCCGAAGAGTCCGAAATTTGTGTGTGCTGTAAATGGAAAACAACTCATAAAAAAATATACTCGAATTTTAGATTTTATCGCTTATACAACTTCTAGTTTATGGCAATACTAATGAGAGTCCTATTTTTACAGTTCTTGTCATCATATTGACATTTTTGGCTTCAAGTCTTACTATCGGGCTTATTGTCGGAAAGAAAACCGAAAGTTTTGCGAATTTTTGTCTTTTTAAATGCATTACTCAAAAGAAAGAGATCGGTTGGAATGGATTTGTATGTTTTATTGAAAAAACTTTGAAATATTTTTTTTAGTATTACACTTACGCTACCGTTTTTTGTGCATTCAACATCTTGGCTATTGCTGCAAACCTTAATTATAATCGGGAAGGTCGGGAAAGTCCAGGGTTTTCATTGGTAAAAAATATGATTTTATCAATTGGGATTGTTGAAACGAAAACTTGTCTGTCTTGTTTATTACTGAACTTCAGTTGTGTTTTAAAATTGTCTCACGATGGCGCGATTTCAAGTTAAAGGGATCGAGAAATATTGCCGGTTTGTAGGTTCACCTAAAACTTTAAAGTCTTATCTCGGCGGGACAGATGTTTCAGAAAAAATCGCTCAATATTAAGTTTGTGTTTTACCTAAATTACAAAATGTAAAAAGAATTATCGAAATCGGATTAGTCTCCGAAGAGCTGGAGATTTTTGAAGTTGGATATCGTATTTGTTTTTTGCGTAATCATTTTTGAAAAAAATTTTCGAAATTTTTGATAAAAAAATGATCAACAATTGTTCGACATGGTTTAAAATGGTGATTTTATGCAAAAAGAAGTCGTTTTACAGCGGTTTTCCAAAAATTTTTTACATTAATGACCCCCTTATGATTTTTTCCCGACTTTTGGAAGTTCAGATATACTTCCTCCCCCCCCCAACGTCAAATCCTGCCTATTCCACTGGTTCTTGTAATATTGTACCACGGAACAGAAAATGTTAGTGCAACCTCTATCCCTTTTGAAGCTGTCAAAATTTTCTTTATATGCAAAAAATTTAGTACCTTGGTCTCATTGTAACGATCGTGTATTTTATTGACGGATTTCGTGCGTTTACCAATATCGATACAATTCATGTTGATGAACCATCAACCTCAGGCTGCTATGCTAGATTCCTTAAACTAATCGGAAGTTTTCCAGTTATTATTCATTTGCTCATTTTGGTACAAATTTTTATTTTTTACACTCACAAAGGACCTTTGAACCATATATGAATTGAGCACAACCTCCCCCTCCAAAAAAGAAGAATATCTCAGCGAATTTAAAAGATTTTCACATGTGGACGTTTATATGATGATTTTCATTGGTATAATTTTGATTGCTGTTTCGGCTTTTAACATAATATATTGCTATGACAATTTATATTGGGTCAATAACACCCAATTTTGGGGGGGGGGTCACTTCAGGTACGGTGGGGGCACTTTCCCAAAAAAGATTAAATTTAGGGGGTAAACATCTAAATTTTACCAAGAACGGAGGAAGGGACACTTCCCCCCCTATATGGCTACTCCACTGTATTGGGTTGATAAAAAATTACGCACCGCATATAAAACTTAATATATAGGGCTCCAGACATCCTTTTTCGATAAAGATTTTTTTCAATAGTAGACAAGAGTGTATACTGACTAAGATCCAATTGGTCTTTTTTAGAATAAGTCATGTTTTCGTGTTAATATATAGACTTTTTTTTAAATGAGGACTCAAAAATGTAAATCTATTAAAAATATTGATATTTGGCTATAGAAGTAGATTTTTTAAAGAAATTTTTGACTTTCCTAGTGTCTTTCTAGGCGTTGAACACAAATCTGGCGTAATTTTTTTGTCATAGACCTCGGATATATACTCAAACATGACTTACAAAATTCACTTTCAGTGCAACACTTCAACTAGTTCCAAAAATTTGTTTGAAAAAGGATTTCTCGAGCCCTACCAGTGTTGTCCCGTGTACACATGTGTTGTGTACACAAACACATGTGTACTCATGTGTACAGGGGACAACACTGAGCCCTACATATTAAGTTTTATACGTGTTGCGTAATTCCTGATCAACCCAATAAACGTTTTTTAGCGTCTCACGTTTAATTTAATAACAACAATTTTTTCGATGTGCAGCTTTTTTGTTTGCTTGACTAACGTTGATAGCCGCATTTCTATGACTGTAAGTTTTGGCTTTCCATTTGTCCATTTGGTTTTATCTAATTGCTTTGGGATACTTGTCATTGTAATTGACCCCAAAATCATCGTGTAAAACGGGTGCACCCGGGTGCGTTTTGTTATTTTGCTATAATTTATATATATTCGAAAAATTTATGAAAAATGGAGCATGTTTTGTTTTTACAGTAAATTCTGAATCGTTATCGTTGTCGAGATAATCGCGTTTGAAGTTGGTTATTTTTGAAATTGGTTCAGAATTTGAATTCCCGCCAAAATTGAAAATAAGGGTTTTGGCGGGAATTCAAATTCTAATGTTGGGGTAAATTTTAACTAGATGTGTGTGGGTTAAAGAAAAGTCGCGAGTTGATAAGAATCTCCGCTGGGGAGAGGTGATAATTTACATCAGATGGATTTAATGCGACATTTTTTTGGGATAAGATTTTTGACTGCGATAGAGGTCAAAAATTTAGCGCTTAGGTAAACATATTTTGGCGCTTAGGTAAACTATAGCTTCCTTTAGCTTCCTGTTTGCCGTCGATCTTACGAAGATGTGAAAAATTTTTCACATCAAAAGTGTTTGATTCAGTCGACTTGAAAAGTGATTCCAGAACGAGTGGGCTAACCTCAATGAATTAGAGTATATAGGGGCACTTGATGACTTCCGTTAAAGGAGGAGTAACAATCAGAGCCGGTTTTCCGGACGTCAATTTTTGACAAAAATCAACTTTTTAACACCCTAAATGAATTTTCCGGAAAAAGTGATGTTTTACAAAGTTGTTC
>JAQGBS010001088.1:0-17292 GCA_034698545.1 Acrobeloides obliquus | reverse complement strand
GGGTTATTGAAACGAAAACATGAATCAGGGTCTTCGTTTCAATAACCCAAAACAATGTTCAAATTGGATAATTTTGGCGTCATTTTGTTCGTTTCATTTAGCTATAAAAAACTGCTACAACGTTCATTTTATGAAAATTGAAAAAATTGACCAAAAAATCGATTAAAAATTCAAAAAAGTTTGTGTATTACAACGAAGAGCTTGTACACAAATTCAAAATTTTAAACGTAATTATCTCGAAAACTACAACGATTCAAAACATGCCATGAAAACAAAAAATGCTCCATTTTTCATGATCTTTACGAATATATCATTTTTTCATATGGTTGTAAATTACTGGACTGGTCCTTTAAATTTAACAATTTGGTTTTATTTATAGTTTGTTAGCTACATAAATTTTTATACGAGTTTTTTAAATGGTTATTAGACGAAATTTAGGAGTGTCGAGTATAAGTAGAGTAAATACAGCTAAGCCTATTCTTATAGAATAAAAACACAATTGGAGCAAAGATAAGGTTTAAATTAGAGGTGTGAATAGATTGACATAATTTCACCAAGGCAGAATTTGATAAATTGACCAAATTTAACATCTATTTGTCGAATTCAATAGGCCCACTAGTTCGAGAATACGAGCGACTACGCGTATTGTTATTGTAATAAAGATAACGAGGAGCAAAATTTAAACAGTCACTACTAGCGTCCTCTTCATCATGTAATGCCATATTTCCTCTGCCGAACATTGATTCTTCATAAGATGGTGGTGGCTCGACTAGAAAAAGAGAATATAAGAGCATCGGAATTAAAAGTTTTTGCGACTCCCCTCAAAAAATGCCTAAAACCTAACGCCGAAAAATTCCCAGAATTACTTGGTTTGAAATGACGTTTCTCCATTTTCAAGCTTCGGTGGTGCAATGACAAAGCAGCGGCTTCTTGGCCAAAAGGTTGCGGGTTCGAATCGCTCTTGGACCCAGATTGGCACACTGAGGCTTGAAGATGAAGAAACGTCTTTTCAAACCAAGTAATTCGGGGGGGAAAAGATTTCCCCCAGGGAAATTTCAACCCTGGAAAATATGGTGTCAGTTTTCCGAGCAATAAAATTTTCGAAAAACAAGTCAATAAAAAAGAAACCTAAAATATTACATGTTCCCAAGAAAGGTGATGCTGGTGGAGTTAGGAAGCGGCTATTGCTAACTTCTAAAAATGATGCCGATATTGAAGGTCTTGGACTCGGCGACCTAGATGAAGTTTGTTCTGTCGGATGTGTTCCTATTAAAATAGGAAATTCGAAATCAATCGAATCGTTCATATAACCATGTGCTTCGATTTTTACCTTAAAATTTTACATAAAAATATTATAAAATTTGGGAGAAAAAAGTTGCCATTTTTGTTGATATTCGAAAGTTCATAAAAAATGAAGCATTTTTTGTTTTTACGGTAATTTCTGAATCGTTGTCGTTTTCGAGATAATTGCGTATGAAGTTGGCGATTTAAAATTTTTTGTGTATTACAACGAAAACATGTACTTGATAGTTTTTCCCTAAATTAATAAAATCTGTATATTGAGAAGAAAATAATTTAAAATCTTTGATCATTATAAAATCCTTGAACAAAAATAAATACAGCATTTTTTATAACTCGTCGAAACGAATAAGACGGCACCAAAATTATCCATTTTGAAAATTTTGGGTTATTGAAACGAAAATTCTGATTCATGTTTTTGTTTCAATAAAAACAAAACATGCGCCATTTTTCATGAGCTTTCTGGATATACACAAAAAATGGCAACTTTTTTCGACCGGACTGGTCCTTTAAAAATTACTTTCAACGTATAATTCACTTGAATAATGCGGCAATTATTAAAACTAGGTACAATTGCTGGGACTCGAAGAGTTAGGCTTTCATTACCAGACTTTCTTGCTCGTACGTTGACTTCCTACAAAATTTGTTTTATAGCATTTTTAGGGTGGTCCCCCAAAAATTGGATTTGGAGATTTTGAAATTAGATTTTGAGGTTTTTCAAAAATTTTCAAGTTTTTTTAATTTATCAAAATAGCCCTATAGGGGTGGGTTTTCTATGCAAGAAATCAATTGTGTGCATAGCCAATCCTTGAAAATGCCACCCTAACTTTGAATTAGCCTATTTTCGCTTCAATGCATTCCTCTTTCCTGAATCAGAGTTATTCAAGTGTTTTCAAGGTTCGGCAATGTGCACAACCGATTTCTCACATAGAAACCCCCACTTATTTTGTTTAAAAAACTTGGAAATTTTTGTTTGTTAAAAGGGATGCAGATCTGGGGTCAACTTCCGTCAAAAAGTGACTTTTCGTGTTCCCCGCATAAAATTACCCTTAGTCACTTGTCGAAAGAAAAAATTTTTCGATCGAGATTGACCCTTGATCTGTACCTCTCCCCCTTTAACAAAGTAATTGCATTTTTATTCAAAAAATCGCATTTTTGAGAGAAACATTGAGTATTTTTTTATTATAAATAGCATTTTTTTAGTGAAAAATTGAAAAAATGAACATTTTTTTGAAAATAACGAAATTTTGGTATAAAAAAACAAATTTTTGAGCTACTACATGATAGTAGGGGGCCACCCACGTGAAAATTTTTTCTGAAAATAACCCCACTAGGGGGTAAAAACATGCGGGGAATCCGAATTTGACATTTTCGAAGCGAAAAAACGCTTCCCCGATTCAGGGAAGGCATATTGTGTATTGAAGCGAACAGTCGCAAAAATCCGATTTTTGCCTAAAAATGACCCCCTTTGGGGGCCAAAATGTGCGGGAAATCCGAATTTGATAGTTATAAAATTCCTCGGATTTAAGAAAAGCTGTATATCGACGCGAAAATTCGAGACAATCATTTGTTAATTGAATTAAATCATTGGTTTTATTTTGAATTATAATGTCCAAAATATGTTATTATAAAAATGAATATAAGAAAAGCGTTGTTTTTATTTTTCTCGAATTTTCGCGTCGATATACAGCCTTTCTTTAATCCGAAGAATTTTATAAATGTCAAACTTGGATTTCCCGCGCATTTTTACCCTAAAAGGAGTCGTCGTTTTAGGCAGAAACCACATTTTGCGACATTTCGTTTCAATAAACAATACGCCTTCCCTGAATCAAGGAAGCGTTTTTTTGCTTCGAAAATGTCAAATTCGGATTTCCCGCATGTCTTTACTCCTAGAGGTGTCATTTCCAGAAAAAATTGTCTAGAAAATTTTCACGTGAGTGGCCCCTCCTACTGTGTAGTAGCTCCAAAATGACCATTTTCGATTAAAAAGTCCAATTTTACCCTAAATCAAGATCAGGAAAGCGTTTTCATGGTTCGGGAATGTGCGCAATCGATTCCTCGCATAAAATTACTCCTAAGGGGGTCATGTTTAGAAATAAATTTTCGGCTCCTGTCAAAAAAAACCACTTTTTGCGCAACCCTATATCTCGGAAACGATTTTTGGGACCTGGTTCCATCCTCCTATGACTCCGTTAAAAACCTTCAGGCAGTGTGTCTTAATCTCCAAAACACCTTAATAGGGTTGACGGGAAAAAAATTTCCCGATTTCGGAAAATTCCCGAAATCGGGAACGGACTTATAACTTGTTATGGTGAACTCGGCGTATAATGGTGTTTTTGGAAATAATATTCATCAAATTTTTCTGCACATTTTTTTCTGCCTGTGCTAGAATCTTTCTCAAACATATTTAATCCCCATTTAAGAAAAGATATTGAAAGTTTAGAGAAAGTTCAACGTACAGCTACACGCATGATTTTTGCTCGATGCTTTAATTTGAGATATCAAATGCCCGCATACGAAGATAGATTAAAAAAGCTAAAACTATAAAAATTACCGGATCGTCAAACTATCAGTGATTTGATATTATTTTACAAAATTTTAAACAAGTTGGTTGATATTAACACTAAAACAAAAATTCAATGGGTTAAAACTCGTGCCCGACGAGGTCATAGTTGGAATTTGTATATTCCCGCTACGAATAATCCGCTTCGATTACAATCATTTCTTATCCGCGTTGCGCACTTAAATACAAAATTACCAAATGAAATACAAAAAGCCCCAACCCTTGGAATATTTAACCCGTCTCTTCCGAGAATCGATTTTTGTAGTCTTATGATGATTTTTTTCTTATTCATAATTTAACTTGCGCAACAATGTTTTTATTTTGTCCAAAATCTTTATTAGGGTGTGAGAACTAAAAATGTCTAAATTTAGGATGGTCGGCGCTAGAGGGTACGTTAAGTCTTTTTTTATTTTAACAAAATGATAATTATAAATTGCATGTAAATACAAATATATGCTACATAAACATTAAATAAATCAAAATTTTATCCCTTAGGGTATGAAATTTGCATGAAAAACACGCACATTCACTTTGGCTCGGATTTTAAGTTGACGTGCCGGCAACCATTGAAAATCAGCTTCTCCTTCACCATCCAATTCACCACCAGAAAAGTCTGTAGTAGGCTTAAAAAACACACCTGCTTGACGGGCTTGATTATCTGCATCAAAAAGTTCTTCTAGATGATCCATAATCTGCGCTGCAGCCATTTTTATGAAATTTTATGTTGACGTATAGGGTAATGCCGACCATCCTATTTTTAGAATATGCTTTCAGAGTCGTTTTTAGCTCAAATTATTGACTTGTTAAATGAAAAAAAATTTTTGAAAGTTCGCACGTAGTTTTAATTATTTTTTTAGGCAAAAACTTTACGATCTGATATATCGGAATCCCTTTTCCTTTATTTTCTCCTTTTCTCTTTCTTTTTATGTCTCATCTATCTCTATCTCTTTTTTACAAACTATGAAAATATTGAACACTGACGTGCTTGTTTGGAGCAAAACAAACAAGCACTTCAGCAATGTATTGATCATCGTTTTGTCACGATATTTAAATCGTAATAAATATTTTTGCAAAAGATCGCATCGAAAAATAATGTATTGGTAAAAAGTTAAGACTCTTTTCTCAATTTCGGAAAAATCGGGAAATTCCCGAAATCGAGAAAAGAGTCGTAACTTTTTACCAATATATTATTTTTCGATGCCATCTTTTGCAAAAATATGCAGAAAAACCTGATGAATATTATTTTCAAAAACATCATTATACGCCAAGTTCACCATAACAAATTATAAACCCATTACGATTCGAAATTTCACGAAATCGGAAAATCACGTGATCAGGCACGTAGCGAGGGGCAATTCCTCCCCCCTCACGAAATCGAAAATGATGAAAATTTTTCCGAATGATTCCCCTTATGTTTTTCGCCAAAATTTTTAAATAATTTATAATAAAAAATGGCTAAAATCAAAAAAATTGATCAAATCAAAAAATTGTTTAAAATCGAAAAAATTGGTCAAAATCGAAAAAAACATCAAAATTGAACAAATTGGCCAAAATAGATAAATCGAAAAAAAATTTCCATTTTTACATCAAAAATGTCTATTTTTTAAAGAAAAAAGTTGATCATGATCACGGTGGGAGGGGGGGGGCGGGGGTTAAGCTCGTGATCATGTTTGATCATGGAAGGAAGTAGGGGGTCTAAAAATGTTAAAAATTTGATCACATGATATGTGAATGACCCCCTACGAGTTCAACGTTTGCCCAACGCTGCTTAACTTGTCAGATCGGGTGGGATGCTAACTTCGGACTTTGAATTTTGGGTCCAGCTTTTTTATAGTTGAAGCTGAAACGGACTATACACCTTGATCATACTTTTTTAATCCTATCAATAGTTCTATTGTACTTCTTGTTTGCTTGATGTCGACTATAATGACTACAATATCCTTCAAAGATTGAATTTTCCATTAGTTTCGCTTCAATATCGTCAACCTTGAGTAAAGACTTGTTGTTAATATCAACTCGAATATCAATAGATTCTCCTGGAACGAATCCAAATTTTTGGATTCTAACTTTAACGTCCAGCTGACCCTGTTTGATAATAAAACCGAGATTTTTCGACTCTTCTTTGATAACAGGACTTGAAGCATAGTGAATAGTGTTCAAATCAAATGGCGGGAGTACTGTAAAACCAGATAAAACGGCCTTCTCTGGCTTTCTGGGGCGAATGATTTTTGCTTTGCAATAATATCTGTTATAGCCTACTTGTCCTAAATTGGTTAGATTTTGAGTTAAAAAAATAATGCGAAAACCTTCATAGCTAGGAGGGCAATTGCATGGCAGAGAAAAGACAAAATCGAATTTGTGTATGCCAGCAGATAAAGTTTCACCATCCTGTCTGTCGAAAATTATAGATTTATCGTCAATGTAAACTTCATTGCCATGAATATGATTTGTTTCTGGCTTCTTTTCTTGCTTTTTTGTTGCGTCGTTAAAGTGACTAAATATAGGGGGTGGTTCAAAAAAACGGATTTTTGCGATTTTTGGAGCTACTATACTAGATAATGCCAAAACATTTTTTCAAAATCGGAAAATCTGACTTCAATAATCAGATTTTAGGAGCAAAAATCAGATTTGACATTGAAAAATTAGCATTTTGTCAGATTTGACATCTCCAAAATCAGCACTTTTCTGAAAAATCAGCATAATTGGCACCTATGCCTAAACCTAGGCATAAGCCTAGGTCTAAGCTTAAGCCTAAAACTAGGCCTAAGATTAAGCTTAGGATTAAGCCTAAGCCTAGGTCTAAGCTCAAACCTAAGCCCAAACCTAAGACTAGGCCTAAGCTTAAGCCTAGGATTAAGACTAAGTCTAAGCCCAAGTTTAAGCCTAAGACTAGGCCTAAGCCCAAGTCTAAGCCCAAACCTAAGCCTAAGCTTAAACATCGGCGCGGCCCGCGGCACCATTATTTTAAGTCCGGACGAGGGGTGTAACAAGTAGTTTGAAAATTTTTGAATAGTTGTTCATGTTTTTCGCCAATTTAAAGGATCAGTCTACTTTCGGGAAAATATTTTTAAAAGATAGAGAACAAAAAACTGAGCATTTTTTCCTTGTACGGCACTACATGAAAATTATACGGTAAAAGTTATGAGCGAAACAAACTTGCTAAAAAAATTTCAAACGAGTTTGTATATTGAAGCGATTAGCCAGCACGAAAAAAGAGATAAAAATCTTTTTTTGTAAAATGTTCTGAATGTTGGATAGTCCAATTTGAGAAACCTGATAAAGTCCTAAACATTATGCCAAGCGCGCCCCACGGTTTACAAAAATCCGAAAAGGTGAAGGCAAGGGTCAAAATTTAAAAAAATGTCGCCAATCGACTCAGCTCGCCGAGCGCTTCAAAACGAGTACCATATCATGGAGGATTTGTGGGTTTTGCCCATGGCCGAGTGGCTAAAGCGCTTGGCCTTCATTCAAAGCGCGTTGGTTCGATCCCGTGTCAAAAAATCCTTTTTTATATTGTTGTCAAAAGTCATGAAAATTTTTGCATATCCATATTTTTATGCGGGGAAAACGATGGCGCTATTATTTTTCTATGAAAACTTTTGGAAAAATCTCAAAACAATATTTTTCGATTTTTCTATAAGTTTTCATGGAAAAATAATAGTGCCATCGTGTTCCCGCATAAAAATATGGATATGCAAAAATTTTCATGTTTGACAATAAAATAACAAAATGACTTTTTGGCGCGGGATCGAACCCACGCCCTTTGAGTGAAGGCCGAGTGCGTTAGCCACTCGGCCATGGGAGGACCCAAAACCCCATAATATGGTATTCGTTTTGAAACACTCGGCGAGCTGAATCGATTGGTGACACTTTTTTAATTCTGACCCTTGTCTTCATCTTTTCGGATTTTTTGTATGCCGTGGCCCAGATTTTTCGAAACTTGACATGAAACGGAATTTAAATGCATACTTAAAATAATGAGAAAAACACTCCCAATTTGTATGGGACTTTCCCACTACAAATAACATTATCGATCGGATTAATACATGCTCTGTAAGTTCGATAATAACACTGCCACATATGTTTTGTCCTGGAATAAAAACTCCTGAGGGGGATTCATAAACAATACGAGCTTTCATCCCTGACATTTTTTTAACACAAACATCTATAGCTAGGATTTTAAACTATTAATAGAAAATAACCAATACAACTATAATATAGAAATGCAACTAAGATTAAGACCTATACAGCTCATACGACCGAATCGTTATTAAAACGAATGGGACAGAAAGCGAGTGACGTGAAAAGAAAGGATAACCCGCTTGAAATAATACTTTCCTTTAGTGATAAGCGTTATAAGAACCCTCTTTAAGTATTAGCTCGTGTTTGGCGAGACCTTGCTCGCCAAACACTATCATTCCTATTATTCTAGCATGAACTATAACTATTTATTAAATCTCCGGAAGGATGTAGGCCATTCTCAATGCATACTTCGTCGCTTGTTCATAGACAGTCACATAGACAGTTATTGTTCATAGATAGTTATTGGAAGAATAATTCATAGATCAATCACAGCTTAACATATACTACAAATTAGCATAGACTACACACAGCTTAGCATATATTACACATACTAATCAAATGATTTGATTAATCCTAAAGCCATGAACTATGAAACTTTGTGGACGATAAGTGTTCTTGATCATATAACTGTCTAGACCATATACAGGGTGAATAGAAATAAACGGACCCCCTTGAAAAACGTGTTTTTTCGTTTTATTTTCAACATATTTTATTCAAAATTTAACAATAATAACAAAAACAAATAAGAATTATTGAAAGTGGCTACAATTCGCTTCAACACAGGCCTTCAGTCTCTTGGGAAAGTTGTCCACAATCTTAGCCAGGTTTCAACAGTAATCTCATCCCATGCTTTGACTAATGCTCGCTTCAACGATTCAACTGTCGTATGGGGTTTCTCACACGCTTTCTCTTCCAGAATACTCCACATAATCGAGAGGGATCAAATCCGGAGAACTGGGTAAAAACGAAAATAAAAAGAAAAACACGATTTTCAAGAGGGTCCGTTTATTTCTAGTCAATTATTTTTCGATTTTTATTATATGGTCATAGAAGGCCCATTGGCACCTAATTTTTTTATAAACACCTTATATTGTCCTCTACTATCTTTCTATGTGAAAATTATAAAAAACTGAGACTTACACCTCGTGAGTGTCCCTTGTTAGGACTCCCTCTTATGTTTTTGTTTAAAAATTTTGAAAAATTATAATGATTCTCCATTATGATTTTTCACCAAAAATTACCAAATTTTTTCTTCAAAATTCATCATTTTTCGTCAAAAATCGATACTTTCTTATCATTTTTAGCTTATAAAAATGTTTTTTTACATAAATTTCTATGAAATTATGATTATAGAATTACGACCCCAATTATGGTTCCGCGGAATTTGGAAACCCTAATTACGATTACGACATGACCGATTACGACGCATCACTACTCTAGGGAATAGAAGATTCAGGAGCGCCGCTTGGAAGCAAGGTCGAGCGCCGTAGGCGCTCGACTTCCAATTTATATAAATAATTTGTGCTATGATATATGATATCGTAAATCATAGATTGGTACTACATGCTTGTACTATAAAAATGTTTGACATTTTTTGTTGTACTATAATTGTGTAGGGATTGATGGCTCTTGCAAGGCTGGCTAAGAATTCGTTATGCTACTATTATAATAAAGATATCTCGGTTTGAACCCAATATTTTCCGCATTCTTTGTATCTTCATCATCTAATGCAACAGTTCCTTGACCAAACATGCATTCTGCATAAGATGGTGGTGGGCCAACTAAAATTCAAATAAAGATTTTCAAAATTTGGTTCAACACTTACATAGGTCCATAGGAGGTACAGTTGGTTGAGGAGGCGAAATAAAATCTGGAGGAGCCATAGGATATGCAGGGGGTTCTATAGCTCGAGGCATTATTGGATATGTTCCGATTAGAATAGGAAAGTCAAAACTCATCGTGTTATTCATGAAACCATGCGCATCCACTCTGATCTAAAGTTTATTTACCCTAATTTCATGCAGATAAGCCGCATACATAGATAAGCCACACCTTTAAATCTTGGTCAAAACAACGATTTAGGCTATTTTTAACCACTAAAATCATTTTTCTAATCGAGAAACTTATTTTTATCGAAATTTAAAATTTTTTGATTTTTTCGATTTTTGTCTTGATGTTTTGATTTGGATGGTTTTAAAATGTCAAAACTTTATACTAACAAAGTTCTGGTGATTTCCATTTGTTTCGGTATCGTATTAAAAGTAAGTTGGCGACACTTGCGCATGAAACATTGTGCACCAACATTTGCGCATGTACTTAAAAAATTGCGCAAATGTACATGCGCAAATGTTGCACGCGCAAATGTGCATGCACAAATGCATATGCGCAAATGTACATGGGCTGATTGAGTCTCATAAATTATTCGAAATTCTGTAATCTTGCCCATATTGATAGGTTAAATTTTTTTCCTTAAATTCATAAATAAATCTAATGAATATAACATGCATTGTTTAAAATAAAAATCATATTTTAAAATGCAAAAAATTTTAATCATGTAAAAATGAAAAGCTTTAATTTTTTTCATTTTTTCACCAAAAGTTCCCATTTTTCACCATCTTGGTACCCCCTTTATGTTTTTG
This sequence comes from Acrobeloides obliquus, assembly GCA_034698545.1. Taxonomy (NCBI): domain Eukaryota; kingdom Metazoa; phylum Nematoda; class Chromadorea; order Rhabditida; family Cephalobidae; genus Acrobeloides; species Acrobeloides obliquus. The sequence goes on along the minus strand of JAQGBS010001088.1, from coordinate 6,708 downwards.
TCCAAAATTTTTTTAAATTTTTTTGTAAAAACATAAAGGGAAACCCTTATGTTTTTTGAAAATTTTTGGAAAAAATCGAAAAAAAAACACAAGAGCCTTATGTTTTTGGGGTCAAAATTACCCCCTGGAAAAAATCCTGCCTAAGGCACTGAGATCTTCTGACTCCATTTTCTCTATTTTTTCTTTTCTGAGTTCATTTTTGAGAAAAAATGGAATTGGAAGATCTCAGTGGAGTTCACTGGCTTTTTTGAAGGTGAAAAAAATCCGAAAAAATTGATAACGTATTATCGGACAGCCCCTATATCTTGTAGACAAATGCCGCCATATAAAATTGCTATAGTCTGACAATTTTCACCATGGAAAATGGACACCATAGACCAAAGTTGAGTCGATCAACTCAATGGTACAATGCTGGTGGAGGCGGCTATTGCTAATGTGGTGTCAGTTTTCCGAGCTATCAAATTTTCAAAAAACAAGCAAATAAAAAAGAGATCTAAAATGTCACATGCTACCAAGAAAGGTGATGCTGGTGGAGGTGGCTATTGCTAACTTCTAAACATGATGCCGATATTGAAGCTCTTGGACTCGGCGTCCTAGATGAGTTTTGATCTGTCGAGTTTTGATCGATGTGTTCCTATTAAAATAGGAAATTCGAAATCAATCGAATCGTTCATATAACCATGTGCTTCGATTTTTACCTTAAAGCACCAGTGGGGAGTTGATACTTCTGGGGAGTGGATGCCATGTGATAGAGCACAAAATTTGAAGCATTTTTTGCTTTTATGACACTACTTGAAAATCTAATGGTTAAAAGTTATGAGCGAAACAAAATTGCAAAAAAAATTTTCAAATTTGCCGCAGATTGCCTGTACTCAGGCATCAATCAGATTGTTTATTGAAACGATTTAATAAAACATTATAAAATTCCAGATCCTTGAGCATTTGGAAAAAAAATAAATACAGCATTTTTTATAACTCGCCGAAACGAATAAAATGACACCAAAATTATTGAATTTGAACAATGTATTGGGTTATTGAAACGAAAACATGAATCAGGGTTTTCTTTTCAAAAATAAAACATTGTGCAATAATTTTGCTATCATTTCGATAATTTTGATATCATTTTATTCGTCTCGGCGAGTTATAAAAATGCTGTATTTATTTTTGGTGCTAGTCGACAATAAGTATCCAATAAAACTTTATGTATATCCAAACAAATTTAGACTTTAGGCTTAGGCTTAGACTTAGGCTTAGCCTTAGCCTAAGTGCTTGAAGCATGGGTTATAACGCTGTTTTTATATGAATTACGATTTAAATAACTTTATATAATCTGTTTCACGAAAAGATAGAAAAATTTGCTCTACATATCATAGTTGTTAGAGAAGCTGACCGTCCGATCTGACAAGTTAAGCAACGTTGAGTCCACAAGTTTGATCCCGCTAGGGTAAAACTTTTGAATTTCAAACTTTTTAAGATCTTATAAAGCAAAAAAATTTTTGCTCCCTGCAAATAAATAAAAAATGAAAATAACAAGTTCTAGCGGGGATCGAACCTGCGGGTTCAACGTTGATTAACTTGCCAGATCAGACGGTCGGATTCTCTATCAACTGCGCTACGGAGCGCCAACTTTTTTCGATTTTCTCGTGAAACAGACTATATGATATTTATATAAAGAAGCAGTATTACAAATGAGATTATCGAATAAACAAAGATTAAAGGAGAAGGGCCGATTGAGGCGAGTTATCGCAAAAACATTTTTCAAAATTTTTTCGACAAGTGTAAAAATTTTTAGAAATGATAAAAAAAATACTGTTTTCGAGAAAAAATCAAAAAATTTTTTGGGTGTTTTTGGCCATTTTTATGTGTTTTTTGGCCTTTTTTACAGTCTTTTTTAACCTAAAAATGGCCAAAAACACCCCAAAAAAATTTTTATTTTGATTTTTCCTCGAAAACAGTATTTTTGTTTTCATCGTTTCGAACATTTTTTACGTTTATCGAAAAATTTTTTGTGATAACTCGCCTCAATTGACCCTCCTCTTTTAAGTCAAACATAATCAGGAAAATAGAATTGACATATAAATAATTTGTGCTATGATATTTGATATCGTTTTTGCTACTCTTTTTTGATTTGTACAACTTCTTGGATTTTTTGGTACGCCGCGATGCTTGTACTATAATTGTGTAGGGGCTGATGGCTCTGGCAATGCTGGATAAGAATTATTAATACTACTATTATAATAAAGATATCTTGGTGAGAACCCAATATTTCCTGCATTCTTCGTATCTTCGTCATCTAATACAACAGTTCCTTGGCCAAACATGCAATCTGCATAAGATGGTGGTGGGCCAACTAAAATTCAAATAAAGCTTTTCAAATTTTGGCTCAACACTTACATATCTCCATAGGAGGTGCAGTTGGTTGAGGAGGCGCAATATAATCTGGAGGAGCCATAGGATATGCAGGGGGTTCTATAGCTCGAGGCACTATTGGATATGTTCCGATTAGAATAGGAAAGTCAAAGCTCATCGTGTTATTCATGAAACCATGCGCATCCACTTTGATCTAAAATTTACCTATTTATAACTAAAAGAAAAACGTCATCGTCCATGGTGAAGTGGCAAGGACGGACGTAACATAAGAACGGACGTAATGGACGGACAAACGGACGTAAAGTACGGACGGGCGTAACGTACGTACGGACGTAACGTACAGGCAGATGGAAGGACGAACGGACGTAACGTATGTACGAACGAAAGGATGTAAATTACGGGCGAACGGACGTAACGTACAGGCGAATGGACGGACGAACGGACGTAACGTACTTCGGGTGGACGAACGAGCACAGAAATAGGTTTTTTGTATTTATGATTTACCTTTAGCATATAATTAACTTGAATTATTGAACAATTGTTAAAGCTTGGCACTACCGGAGGAACTTTAAGACTCAGAATCTCACTTCCTGAACTTTTGGCTTCTATTTTTGAATCCTAAAAAGTTTATTTAGCTCAAGTAACCAACAAATTTTACATAGTACGTTTAAATAGAATTACTTACACATTTTATTTTGTTAACCGTTCTATCATGCTCTTTTCTTGCAGGATGGTGACTATAATGACTACATCTTCCTTCATAAATGGTATATTCAATCAATTTGGCATCTATACAATCAACTTTTCTTGAAGACTCATTGATGAAGTTTATTTGGATGTCTATACTTTCCCCTGGCACGTAACCATACTTTGAAATTGAAGCCTGAAATCGGATACTTTGGTTTGATAATATACAGAGTGTATAAAAAAACCGGAATTTGGGCGATTCTTTCATGTTTTTTCGATCCGAAAATTTTTTTAAATGACTATACTAGGGGTAATTTTATGCGAGGAATCGATTGCGCGTATTCATGAAGCTTGAAAACGCTTTTATGACCCTGATTCAGGGAAATAAAGTTTTTGTATTAAAACGAAAATAGAAAATTTTTCGGTTTTCTGCTTCAAAATCATCTTTCTGGGAGTAATTTTATACGGGGAATCGATTGCGTGCATTCTTGAAGCTTGACAACGCTTCTCTGACCCTGGTTCAGGGAAATTAGTACATGTTCGATTTTCACTTCAATACACACTCTTATTTTCCTGAATCAGGGTCAAAGAATCATCTCCAAGATTCAGGAATGCACGTAATTGATTCCCCGCATGAAATTACCCCCAGAAATATGATTAGAGGAAAAATTTTTGCTTCAATAATACACATCCATTTCCCTGAATCAGGGTCAGCGAAGCGTTTTCAAGCTTCGGGAATATGTGCAAACGATTCGTCGCATAAAATTAGCCATAATAGGGGGTTATTTTTGAAAAAAATTTTGGGTCGAAAAAACATGAAAAATTCGTCCAAATTTCTGTTTTTATAACATTTTTCACAGTGAGGTTTAAAAAAAGTGCCGGTTACAATGCAAAGTGCGAAGTGGCGCCAACTGCATGCATAAGGTCGAGGGTTCGATCCCGCGCGGAGCCATTTCTTTTTGCAGTGTCCAAAATTGATAAAAATTTTTGCCTAGGGATATTTTTAGCTCAAAAACACGAATTTGATATTTTTATTAATCCAAACCTCAGGAAATACGATTTTTGAATTTTTATGCAAATTTAGGCGTTTTTGTAAAAATTGAAAAAAATTCATTTCGGAGGTTTTGGAGTAATAAAAGCATCAAATTTGTGTTTTTGGGCTAAAAATATCCTAGGCAAATTTTTTTATCCATTTTGGACACTTCAAAAAAAATGGCTCCGTGCGGGATTGAACCCTCGAGCTTATGCGTGCAGTTGGCGCCACTTCGCACTTTGCCATGTAACCGGCGCTTTTTTTAAATCACTCTGCAAAAAAACGTTATACATACTGTAATTATAAAAAAAGCTACCTTCACATTCAATCTACCATGCTTAAATAAAAGCCCCAGATTTTTCGAAGATTCTTTTACCACAGGATTTGCAGCATAGGGAATTGTATTCAAGTCAAAATGTGGGAGTACTGTAAATCCGGCAATAACGGTTTTATCAAATTTCCATGTTCGGTCGATTTTAGCCTTGCAGTAATAGCGAACATATCCCAGTTGACCTTAAATTTTTGAAAATTTTTTCACGTGGGTCGTCCCCTATTGTGTAAGTAGCCCCCAGAAGTCTGCATTTTTTTACCTTCATAACTTGGAGGACAAGTGTGCGGAAGTGGAAAAACAAAATTAAATTTGTGAATTCCAACTGGCAACATTTTTTTTTCTAAACCATCCCATAATACAAATTTGTTATCCATGTAAGTTTCATTTCCTCGAATAGGGTGTGTTTCACTTCGCGTTTGTGTAGTTTTTGTTGTCGAATTATAATACCTACAAATTTTTTTAAAATTAAAGCAGGATAAACTTTGCAGTAGCATCTCCGAAAAAAATTTTCCTGAAATTTTTGCAAAAATAATTATTGTAGGAGTAATGTTATGCGAAAAATCGATTGCGCGCATTCCCGAAGCTTGAAAATGCTTCCCTGACCCTGAATCAGGGGAATAAGAATGTGTATTAAAGCGAAAATATGACAATTTTGGATTTTTCTTCTAAAATCATCATTCTAGGGGTTATTCTATGCGAAAAATCAATTCCACGCATCCCCGAAGCCTCAAAATGCATCCTTAACTATCGTTCTTGAAAAATTATGTTTCTACCACAACAAAAACTACCTAATTATCGATTTAACCCCTATAACGATAATTTTAGAAAAAAATTCAAATTTTCATATTTTCGCTTCAATACACACTCTTATTTCCCTGAATCATGGTCAGGGAAACATTTTCAAGCTACGGGAATGAGCGCAGTTGGTTTTTCGCATAAAATTACCCTTTTAAAAGTCATTTTTGCAAAAATTTCAAAAAAATTTTTTTCGGAGATGCTGTTGCAAAGTTAACCCTCTTCAAGAATTGTACAATTTTCTGCCGACTGCGTTCAAGCATGTTAAAAAATTTGTTACAGTTGTCAAAAAACGAGAAATCGGTTGCGCGCACTCCCGAACCGTGAAAACGTTTCCTTGACTCTGATTCAGGGAAGGGGTCGGAAAAAACAAAAACCCAACATAAACGATACGAAAAAATCCAAAATTTTGAATAAAATCGCTAAAGGAAGCATTTACAGTCCCTGAAACATGGTCAAGGAAGCGCTTTCACGGTTCGAGAGTGCGCGCAATCGATTCCCCGCCTAGAAAAACCTAAAAATCGACGGTTTTCTCATAAAAATCCGAAAATACTTGATTTTCGCTTCAATACACCCACCCCATTTCCTGAATCAGGGTCAAGGAAGCGTTTCCATGCTTCGGAAATGTGCGAATCGATTTCTCGCATAAAATTACCCCTAGGATGTATTTTTTACAAAAATTTTCAAAAAAATTTTTCGAAGAACGGTTCCTCGATTGTCATCCCTTTTAAGAAATTGGCCAACAGCCAAAAAAATGGCTTAGTGATTTTCGGAAAAAAGTGTCAAAAAATTGCCGTGGAGGACCAAGGAGATTTTCTCCCCCCCCCCCTAACGCTTTTTTAAAACGTACCAGGCCTTTCGAAGGAGGCTAGTTGCGCCAATGGATTTTTGATAGTTGAACTTATTAAAAAAATCAGATAACTTACGTGGATGTGTGCTGATGACAACTCCAATGTGTATGCGCTTGCCCAACAACTTGCAATGTGACACTTCTAGCTTTTATGGTTTCTTTAGCATCAATAAGAACTGTACCACGAACAGGTTGATTGGGCATAAAAACACCGGTTTGAGTCTCATAAATTATTCGAAATTCTGTATTCTTGCCCATATTGATAGGCTAAATTTTTTTCCTTGTTAAATTCAATTATAAAACTTATATAATAACATAACGCGCATCATATAATAACATAACCCTGATTCAGGGTATTAGTTTCAATAACCCAAAATTATATTCAATTTTGATAATTTTGGTGGCCATTTTATTCGTCTTGGGGAGAGCTTTTGGGGATACCCTGTAATAATTACAAAACATAAACAGCTCATTACATACAAAACGATTGGCGTGAATTTTTTTGGTGTTAAAGGACCAGTCCAGTAATTTACAACCATATGAAAAAATGAAATATTCGGAAAGGTCATAAAAAATGAAGCATTTTTTGTTTTTACGGCATGTTCTGAATCGTTGTAGTTTTTGAGATAATTGCGTTTGAAA
>JAQGBS010001087.1:0-17293 GCA_034698545.1 Acrobeloides obliquus | reverse complement strand
AGATCGAAAGCTTACCCGCATTGTAGTGTTTGTCAATACTTTGTAGCGAATAGTCACGAAAATGAACATCAAAAAGTTGATCGACTAGAAACTAAGATTCCTACGAGGTAGGAAAGAAATTGCTCATTTTCATTTGTAATTTACGCTTCAATACACAGGACTTCCCTGAATCAGGGAAGCGATTTTTTGGCACATTTTCAAAGTGAAAAAACGCTTCCCTGATTCAGGGAAGCTCTGTGTATTGAAGTGAAAAGAATGCACCGAACGTTTTTTTGTCCGAATTTTCGGCAAATCTTTGTAGAACTTTAGGAGCTACTGCAATTTTAAGTGTCCCATTTACGAGGTCAAGTTCAATGAATTTGGGAGCCGAAATTTTTTTAAATGACACCTATAGGGGCAATTTTATGCGGGGGAATTGATTGCGCTCATTCTCGAGTTTTGAAAATTCTACCTTGATCCTGATTCAGGGAAAAATTAGTTTTAAAATGATCATTTTCACTGAATCAGAGTAGCATTTTCAAACTTAGAAATGAGAATCGATTCCTCGCATAAAATTGCCCCTATAGGTGTCATATTTAGAAAAAATTTCGGTCCCAAATTCATGAAACCCAATTTTGAATTTGAACTCGTAAGTGGGACACTTTTAAAGTGCAGTAGCTTCGAGCTTTACGTGGTGCATTGCCGATTGTTTTTCTAGCTCACGGCGATATGTCACTCAACAGATGTTTGCAAAAGATCAACTTCCGGATAAGTCTCCAGAAGAGCCGGAAGAAGACCGGCTGCTTTCTTGCTCTAATTGCTATGTTACAGTTCATGAGCATTGTTATTCAGCTTTACCGGGCACGAGCAGCCAAGGTTAGTACATTTCAATGAATTCCTATACAGTACCGTACCCAGGATTTTTCATGGGGGAGGGGTGGGGTACAAGACCTAAAAAAAGTTATAGTTTTTGAAAAAAAATTTTGAGGGGTACCCCCACAAAAGTAGTGGCGATCGTCTTCTCTTATCATCCCCTACAACTTTTGTTTTAGCGTCCGTTGTTCAGCATAACTCAAAAAAATAGTATATCCCGGAATTTTGAAGGTGTATTCCCGTGTTAAATCAAGCGTTCCCGAGATCGTCCGACAAACAGACACACACATTACACGTTTAATGTAGTAGGATGGTTTTCCCATTTTAGATGACCCATACGAGAATTGGCTATGTGCTCGGTGTCAAAATCGTGACGACACTCTCATACGATCCACAACCTGCCATCTATGTGAAATGAGAGGCGGTGCTTTGATCGAAGCTCGAAATGGTGGTGACGCTTGTTTCGTCCACGTGGTTTGCGCACTCATGCACCGAAGAACCAAGTTCGTAAGCCCAGATCGACGCTCAGAACCGTTCACGTACCCAACGGTGAAACTTGGGTACACGGCTTCGTCTCTACTCATTGACTCAAAGTCAGCAGTAAAAACGAATAAGAATATTGTGTTACTGTAGCGGGGTCCAGGAGAACAACTTTTGGAGCTACTACACACTCAGCGAGACCACCTACATGAAATTTTTTTTGAATTTTCTAGAAATGACGCTTCTAGGGGTAAAAAATGCGAGGAATCCGAATTTGAACATTTCGAAGCGAAAATGCTTCCCTGATTCAGGGAAGACCTATGTATTGAAGCGAAAAGTCGTAAAAATGCGATTTTCTAGAAAATTTCAGAAAAAATTTTACGTGGGTGTCCCCCGAGTTTTTCGATTTTTGAGGGGTTTCAAAACTACAAAAAACTTGAGCTAATTTATAAAAACATAACAGAATAACTATTCAACTTGGCAAAATAACCATTTTCCAGACATGCTTTACCAGACACCTACCTCGAATATTCCAAAGGCTCGGGAAATCACAACTCTCGTTTCCAATGCGAGGTCTGTGGTTTCCAAAAAGAAGGCCTGTTGAAATGTGAACTGTGTGATGATGAAGCCAACACATGCTATTTCCATGCGACTTGTGCCTGGCTAGCTGATGTTATGCTCGAGCGGCGTGATTGGCCTGCGGTCGCAGTTGCTGTTTGTAGTATACATAACATTGGTAAAAGCATTTTTGAGCTACTACACAATAGGGCCACCCACGAGAAAAAATTTTCGAAAATTTTCTTCTGAAAATGATACTTCTAGGGGTAAAGACATGCGGGGAGTCCGAATTTGACATTTATGAAGCGAAAAAATGCTTCACTGATTCAGGGAAGGCCTATGTATTGAAGCGAAAAGTCGCAAAAATGTGAGGAAATCACAAAAATGCGATTTCTCGACTTTTCGTTTCAATACACAGGCCTTCCCTACTCAGAGAGCGTTTTTTCACTTCGAAAATGTTAAATTTGATTCCCCGCATATTTTTGGTCCGTTTCTAGAAAAAAATTTTCGAAATATTTTTTACGTGGGTGGCCCCCCCCCCCCCTATAGTAGCTCCAGCATTTTTGCTGTATAAAATTAAAGTTTAGGTACGACCTCGAGTCAAGAAATACCCCAATTTTCTGTTGGTAACAAAGTTTACGTGTTATTGGATGAAGAGTCAAGGGTTGAAAAGGGGACTATTCGCTCGGTGTCCGAAAATTTATTTTGTACGGTCGACTTTTTGGATGGCTCAACGAGCAACGACGTCTATCCATGCGATATCAAGCGTTGTGAGTGTAGCTTTATGAATTGCAATGGACAACATATTCCCGGGTCTCTGGTAAGTTATATTGAATGCTTCCCTGATTCAGGGAAGGCGTATTGTGTATTGAAGCGAAAAGTCGCAAAATTTTTTTATAGGTCTACGTGGAGTGGGTCGATAAACAAATCTATCAAGCCTATTACCGCGGCCGAGGACCCAGTGTAAAATTCCTCGTCGCAATCCGACAAAATTTTCGCGGTGAACAAGAAGAAGTCGAAGTGGATAGCGACGCAATTTTCCTCCGCAGTGGACCTCTACCCCAACATGTGCGTAAACTTGTATTGAAACGAAAATCTACACCCTTGTGACACATTTGCTAAAAGTCTTTCATTAAAAAATTTATCTCATTTCTACTGCCTCGTTCAAGCCATTTTTTCTGATTCTTATATAGATGCCAGTGATTTTAGTGATTTCATATGTCTACATTAAAAGTGGTCCAAAAACTGGAATTTTGCGATTTTTCGAAATTTTTTAAGAAATCGACTGCGCGTGTTTTTGAAACGTGAAAATGCTTCATTGACCCTGATTCAGGGTAGCGTGTTGAAGCGAAAATGAAAACAAATTTATTCACCTTTTTATTTTCACCAAAATAACCCTATATGGGGTTTTAGGCTTAGGCTTAAGCCTAGGCTTAAAGGGGGATCCAGGAAGCGTTACAAGGTTCAGCAATACGTGCAATCGATTTCTCGCATAGAGAAACCCCCTGAGGATTATTTTTGGTGAAATTAAAAAATTTGAAAAATTGCAAAAAATTTTTGGATCACTATGTAAATTAGCCTAAATTTTAAAAATTCATAGTTCATTAGAAATTCTTTAGATGTGACTCTTACGATTGAGAAAGCATATATATGTGTGTGCTTGCATTTTTTAATGAAAAATTTATTTGACTCGTCTCCATTGTTACGTCTGTAACTTTGACCCACAATTTTTGAACTCTTTGCTGTTAATTTAATTTTCAAATTCCTACCTGCCATGTATTTTTTAAAGAGTCGCTTAGTTTTCAGCCTTATTTTTGAATTTATTTTCATCACTCCAGGGAGAATTTTTATGTTTGATTCATTAGGTCTTCAACAACTTTTATCGGCATAGACTCTAATGAAGGAAGATGGAACGACACAAATGAAACAAAATAATAGAACAAAACCGAATTCAGGGTTTTCGTGTCAATATTCAAACAAATTCAAACCTGTTTCCGGACGATTTTCCAAACGCCGTCTGGAAATGAAATCAAATAAAACGATTTCATTTCCAGACGGCGTTCGGAAACGGGTTTAAATTTGCTTGAATATTGACACGAAAACCCTGAATTTGGTTTCGTTTCATTCGCATCGTTTGAAAACGATCGAATAAAACAATACAAATGAAACGAACACAGATAGAACGAATACAAATGAAATGAACAAATAAAACGATACGAATGAAACGATTTCATTTCTGGAAACGGGTTTGAATTTACCTGAATATTGACACGAAAACCTTGAATTTGGTTTCGCTTCATTCGTATCGTTTCAAATCTTTCGTTTCATTCGAGTCTATGCTATTTTATCATTACATTTTATTTGATAGATATTTTAAAGTACAACAAAAGTAGATTTTTGAATAAATTTATTCCCAGCGGATTATTTACAAGAAGAACTTTCTATGGGAATAGTAATAAAAATATACTAGTTGAGATACAATGGCCTGGGACCGTTGAACTATAATTAAAGTACCAGTCTAATTATGGGAAGTTGATTTCATGTGAAAGAGCATAAAATAAAGAGTATTTTTTGCTTTTACGGCACTACTTGAAAATCTAAGGGTAAAAAGTTATGAGCGAAACAAAAAAATTTTCAAAGAAGTTTGAACATTGAAACGAAAAGCCTGCACCTAAAGTTAATTTTTGAATTTGCTTAAAATTTTAAAAATGTTTAGGCTTAATTAAAAAAGAAAGACAGCATTTTTTTTCTAAAAACCGAGATGAATAAAACTACATCAAAATTTTCAAATTTGAACATTATTTTGTGTTATTGAAACGAAAGCTCTGATTCATGTTTTCGTTTCAATAACCCAAAACAATGTTCAAATTGGATAATTTTGGTGTCATTTTATTCGTCTCGATTTGGAGAAAAATGCAGTCTTTCTTTTTTAATTAAACCTAAACATTTAAAAAATTTTAAGCAAATTCAAAAATTAACTTTAGGTGCAGGCTCTTCGTTTCAATGTTCAAACTCGTTTGAAATTTTCTTGTTTAGCTCATAACTTTTTACGATTAGATTTTCAAGTAGTGTCGTAAAAGCAACAAATGCTTCAAATTTTGTGCTCTTTCACATGGGATCAATTCTCCAAAAATTGACTAGTCCTTTAAAAGCTCTAGAAACCCATAAAACTTGACACCCCCCATTTTCAGTGCGACTAAATTGTCCAACATAACTATAAAAATTCTCATTTCATTCCAAACACATAGTTTAGTTAAATGTATGCAAATGATTGTTTCGAAGAGGGCATGCCATCCATTCGATGGAAATTCTCATAAACGGCTGTAACAAATACACCAGGCTATTTTTTTCATGTATCATTTGATGCTGAGATTTTGTGATCACATGATTGTATGCTTAGCTGTTTTACAACAAGAAATGTGATCTATTGGATGAAAAGTTCTCATAGCAATGTCGGAGAATGTTCCCATATGATCGTTGAGCTATTTTGAAAAATTTCAAAATTGTATTTCCAGAAAGTGATATTTCTATTTGCGGCAGACGATTTCTCTTGAGAAGTCCAGTTTTAGAATGAGAATTGGCGATTAGCGGCTTTTCTTGAATTTTTAAACGTGAACTCTTTAGAAGGAAGAAGAAGAAAAGGTTTGGCACCCACCCATTATTCCATTTCTTTGTCCACGTTTTAAACCATGAGTGCCGACACAACGGCACACACGTTCTTTGCATATTTGTTGCATTATGGCCAATTTAAATGTGGCCGTACCAATTTTTAAGGCCAATTTGCTTGCGTGTTATATAGAGTGAAAGGGAACGGACATTAAATTTGAATCATAATTTTTGATTTTTGACAAATTTTTCAAATTTTGACGAATTTTTCGATTTTAGAAAATTTCATCAAAAATCGAAAATTTGTCAAAAATCGAAAAAATTGTCAAAAATAGAAAAATTCATCAAAAATTTGTCAATTTTTAACGAATTTTTCAATTTTTAATGAATTTTCTTATTTTTGACAAATTTTTCGATTTTTGACGAATTTTTTTATTTGTGATGAATTTTTCTATTTTTGACGACTTTTTTATTTTTGATGAATTTTGAAGAATTTTTTAATTGACAAATTTTGCAATTTTTGACACATTTTTTAATTTTTGACGAATTTTCTTAATTTGTCTACGTTTTTGAACTATGAGTTTTGTTGCATTATGGCCAATTTAAATTCTCCCTTACCAATTTTTGAGGCCAATTTGCTTACGTCTTGTATAACGTTTTATGAAAAGGAACAGCCGTTGAAATTGAAACATAAAGAGATATATCGAGCGCTAAGAGTGACGTTTGTCATCCATTGACATGGTGTCCCAAAAAAAGTGGAATTTTCGTGATTTTTTTATGAACTTTGATCCGAAATTTTTTTCTAAAAATCACCCGTATATAGTAATTTGATGCGGGGAATCGAATGCGCGCACTTTTTAAGCGTGAAAACGCTTCCTTGACTTTGATTCAGGGTAGCGTATTGATGCGAAAATGAAAAAAAAATCGAATTTTGACCGGATATCCGACTACCTGGATTTCTCTATTCGACAATTTTTGACGAATTTTTCAATTTTTACAAAGCGTGAAAACGCTTCTTTGACCCTGATTCAGGGAACCCCTCTCTTATCATTGATGACTACCCTAACTCTAAAATCATTTGAACCAGGAATCGCGAGCACGCATTTTTCTTATATATTTTTATTCCTTTTGAAATTAGACAAAAGTTTTCGGACCCGACCGGGAATCGAACCCGGATCAGGCTCCTGGCTAACGTCCAAGTGCACTACCACTGTGCTACCGCGACCTACAACTTATGCCCGTTAATTGGTGAATACTTGACGATGTATTTTCCACTACTCAAACTGTGATTAACACCTGTGTGCCATCCGATCAGGGTTGTCGCGGAACAAAACCGGAACAGAGACGGAACAGGCCCAAAAAGTATGTTCCCAAATAGCTGGCAGCATAATTATTTTTTTAAACGATTTAAAAATGCTTTTCATGACCGGAACTGCACTAGGGCTACATAAGCTCTTCAGCTAGAAAAAAAGATATCTTCAAAAAACCTCAAAAGTTCCGGTCAAATACCACCACGCAGGAATACTGACCGAAACTTTGAGCTTCTTGAAGGTATCTTTTTATCTAACTGAAAAACTTATATAGCCCGAGTGAAGTTCCGATCCTGCAAAGCATTTTTACATCGTTTAAAAAATATGATGTTAGCTATTCAGGAACATACTTTTTGGGCCTGTTACGGTTTTGTTCCGCGACAGCCCTGCATCCAACCGATTCACGGTACAAGACGAACGTAGGGATTATCGATAGGTGATAGCTCTCATTTTTTGATCGGATTAACCACGCCGAGAACGTGGAAATATAGGGAATTTGAAATTAGGCAAAGTTCTCACCAATTAACGGGCATAAGTTGTATAGTCTGTTTTCAGAAAAAAAAGTTGTGTACAGCGTAGCAAAGTGATAAAGCTTTCGCTTCGCACTCCGAAGGAAGAGGGTTCAATCCGGCGAGGGGTCACTTGCGTCCGGAAACATCAGTCCCGGACATTTGTGTCCAGAAACAACCATCCCGGACATTTGAGTTCCGTGCATTTGTGTCTTGATATTTGCGTTTGCGTCCGGACATTTTACAAGTTTCAGGACGCAAATGTCCGGGACGCAACTGTCTAGACGCAAACTTCCGAAGCGGAAATGTCCGAGACGGAAGATTCCAGACGCAAATTTCCCAACTCAACCACTCGGACGGAAAAGTCCGGGACGCAAATTTCCGGACGCAAGTGACCCCTCGCCTTCAATCCCGGAGGTCGAAATCAGAAATATCATAATTCAAGATTTCATCATACAAACTATAAAAATCTTGAATTAGTCTATTTATTTTTTGTAGTTTGTATGATTAAATCTTGAATTATGATATTTCTGATTTCACCCTCCGGGTTCGAACCCTCGCCATTGGAGTGCAAAGCGTTAGCTTTACCAATATGCTACGCTGTACACAACTTTTTTTGCTCGAATTCTGCACACAACTTTTTTGTGCTCGAAACAGACTATAGGTCTCGTTAGCCCAATGGTAGTGCACTTGGACGGTAGCCAGATCCGGGTTCAAGTCCTGGTTGGGTCCGAAAACTTTTGCCTAATTTCAAATTTCTTATATTTCCACGTTCTCGGAGTGGTTAATCCGAGCTTCAAAATTTTCAAAAAATGAGAGCTATTTTTATCCCATTTTTCGTATATATTTTGTTGTGGCAATTGTCTGCCATTTATTGAGACGCACGCGCAATTTAGCTAGTTAATCGAGTAGCACTTCAAATATATTCAAAGTGAATTCATGGAAAAGTGGTAACAAGACACCTTAAAGGTCAAGTAGACTTTCAAAGATGCCTGAGTGGATTATTTCATTTTAATACTTTTTAGTTAAATTTCTAAATTGGCTGAAAAATTAAAAAATTTAAAACACAAAAAAATTTTTTGCTCTATATAACACAACAGTTCAACAATCAATGAAATATGATATTCGTTTTTTATTGACACGCTATCATCATTCCATTGCTAAAGAACCCTCTTTCTATAAATGGGCATAAATGACACTTTTTGAATTGAGAGAAAGTCTCGACAAATAAATTTCCTAGAATTTTAATTTCTTCTTTCAAATTTTCGTCATTTTTCAGCGGATATTTTTTGCAAGAAAAAGTGTAAAACACAACTTCGGCAGTCTATCCCGGAACTTCATGACAACTTATTTTGCGACGAAATTAAACAGGAAGAGCATGTGATCGAAACAATTTTATTGAAAAAGTTATCTTTGGCATGTTTCGAGTAACAAAAATTCTTTAAGAGTATACTTAACTTTTGATTAGCATTCATTGAATATTTTATGTAGGTGTTGTGCAATTGTTCAATTACTAGTTTCTTCATTGAAAAGATTGCAAAAAAGTTAATTGGTTATATCCAGGGTTGCTAAATTGTAACCTGTCTGGGTGACAAATGTAACCCAGAAAAGCATATTGTAACCCAAAAATTTGTAAAATTACTATGACTGGGTGACACTTTGTAATCCAAGCAAGCTCAAATTTTGAGAAATTTTTGATTTTTGATCAATTTTTCGATTTTTGACGAATTTTCTTTGACTAATTTTTCGATTTTTGTTGAATTTTTCAAATTTTGACATTTGCTTTGTTTTAAAGTAAATAAATATTGAGGAAATGTCAAATTCGAATTCCCCGCAAAAACATGCGGGAAATTCGAATTTGACAATTTCTAAACGCAAAAAGGCTTCCCTGATTCAGGGAAGACCTGTGTATTGAAGCGAAAAGTCGCAAAAATCGCATTTTTCAAGTACAAATTGCACTTGAGAATTAATGCAAAAAACTGTACTATAGCCAAAAATCATGCGCGCATCCCTTGATATTTTACAATACACCTTTTTTGATGTAAGAAGACGTAGCAAGCTCAATTTTTGACGAATTTTTCGATTTTTGATGAATTTTTTGACGAAAATTATTTGTTCCGGACATTACTTCATTTGTATTGTATACAAAAATCCCTGCCCGGTGTGAGAATTGCCAAACAAAAACACATAAAAGAAAATTGGGATGTCTGGAAAGAAAAAAGTTTCAAATTTCGGCAGATTGGAAAAAAATCCGCCGAAAAGTGTCTCTTCTCTTTCTATTATTCACGCACTTCCGACGAAATCCGTGCGCTTCTTCCGGTGCTGATCGACGGATGCATTTTAAGCCGTGTGTTTGTTTTCCACTCAAACCTTTTACTTTCGGGGCTTTGTTCGCCGACTGTCACTACTTTTCGAGCCGCGTTAACAATAAACATCTAACACTTTTTTTTCAAATCTCTGGAACTTATTTTTGCTCGTCTTTAATAGGACCAGTTCAGTGGGAAAAAAGTTGCCAATTTTTGTTGATATTCGAAAAGTTCATGAAAAATGGATCATTTTTTGTTTTTACGGCATGTTCTGAATCGTTGTAGTTTTCGAGAAAATTGCGTTTGAAATTTTAATTTGTCTACATGTTTTCGTTGTAATACACAAACTTGTTTGATTTTTAAATTGATTTTTAAAATTTTCATAAAATGAACATTGTAGCAGTTTCTCATAGCTAAATGAGACGAACAAAATGACGCAAAAATGATCCAATTTGAACATTGTTTTGGGTTATTGAAACGAAAATTCTGATTCATGTTTTCGTTTCAATAACCCAAAACAATGTTCAAATTGGATCATTTTAGTGTCATTTTGTTCGTCTTGGCGAGTTATAAAAAATTGCTACAATGTTCATTTTATGAAAATTGAAAAAAGATCAAATTTTCCGCAAAAAATTCAAAAAAGTTTGTGCATTACAACGAAAAGCATGAACAGTTTCAAACGCAATTATCTCAAAAACAACAACGATTTAGAGGATGCCGTAAATGCTCCATTTTTCATGAACTTTCTGAATTTCAACAAAAATTCGATAACTTTTTTTCCACTTTAAACATAATACTGTTTTTCAATTTTTTAGATATAAAAATGGTGTCCATTCGATCAGCGACCTCGACAGTATTACTATGTGAACTTGTAGTGTCTTGTGCCATGATTATTGCTTCATTGGCAGTCGTCGCAGCTCAGTCACAGTCCGTTTCAGACAACAAAAAAAAGGGCGTTGAGTGGGTTTGAACCATAAAGAGAGAGAATATAAGAAATTTTTAGACCCGTGGCAATTGCCGTTGTTTTCTTGAGTGCTTCCATGATGTTGTCAGACATTGTTGCAATGTTCGGCTTGGCGAAACATAGGGTCGCATTAATATTGCCACATCTTTTCATTTCTGTAAGCTTTTCGCCTATACTCCATGTTTTTTATCCAGGCATCTTTAAGTACCAGTCTAATTATGAGAAGTTGATGCTATGTGAAAGAGCATAAAATTTGGAGCATTTTTTACTTTTACCGCACTACTTGAAAATCTAACGGTGAAAAGTTACGAGCGAAACAAATTTGCAAAAAAAGTTTTCAAGTTCGCAATACTTATTTGTAAGCCTAGGCTTAAGCCTAAACATAAGCCTAAAACTAGGCCTAACCCTAAGCCTAAACATAAGCCTAGTCTTAAGCCTAAACCTGGGCTTAAGCCTAAGCCTAAACATAAGCCTAAGACTAGGCTTAACTCGTTTGAAATTTTTTTGTTTCACTCGTAATTTTTTACGGTTTTGTGCTCTTTCACATGGCACATCAACTCCCTGGTCCTTTAAGTTCGTTATGCAAATTTTTCACTAATTTTCAGGTAATCGTTTGCGGCTTCCACGCAACATTTTCCATCCAGACATTGTTGGAATGGTTGCGTCTCACGGGTTTTGATGGCTATTGGTTGTTTGCAGCGGTCACTGCTGGCCTCTTCCAAGTGGCACTATGGATAGCCATCTCGTTGGAAGCCCGTTGCTATCGTTTCTCGAGTTAGTAGTAGCGATTAAACCCTGTAATTAGCACATGGACATGACACACCGCGCGTTTCTGAGATTATCTATACGAATTGTAGATATTCCGTGAAACGGCTCTCCAAATTTAATATTGGCCTATTCAACTGGTGGTATGGATTATCAGGTATGTAATTTTTGGTTTTTTTAAGGCTGCATTCAAGCATCTGAAAAAAGTTGTTAAAAAATGTCTAACTTTGCCTGATTTTCAATAAAATCGTGTTTATTGAAACGATTGGTCATGAAGCATACAATTTTATTGATTTTTTTGCTTCGTGGCCAATAAAATTTTATGCTTCATGACCAATCGCTTTAATAAACATGATTTTATTCAAAATCAGGCAAAGTTACAAATTTTGACAACTTTTTTGACATGCTAGAGCGCAACTTGATCGTAGACTTTTAGGTAGTTCTTGCTGGTGAGATGGTCCTTTTGGTGGCTGGAGAAGCCGGAATCGGAGTGCTTCATGGCTGGACTGAAGGTGTTGGCTACGCTTTTCAACGATACTATACACCATTGTATTATTTTTTTTGAAATTTTTATAGGACCAGTCCCTACTCGGAAAAGCCCTATATAAAAATAATAGATTCGAAAAAACCATGAAAAATGGAGCATTTTTAGTTTTTACGGCATGTGTCTGAATCGTTGTAGTTTTCGAGAAAATTGTGTTTGAATTTGTACTCATGTTTTCGTTGTAATACACAAACTTGTTTGAATTTTTGCACTAAAATCGTCAAAAATTTCAATGTAACCATAGATGGATAGGGGGGAGTTGTAAACCCCCTAGGGGGGGGAGGTCTAAAAGAAATTTTTGTCTTTCGCCTCTCTAAAAATTGAAAAATTCATCCAAAGGGGGGGGGGGGTGTTTACGACCCTTATTTCATGTATGTCTTTTAACGATATTGTTTTTTCAGATGGGCCTGTGCAATCCTGATGATCGAACTATTTTTGCTAATAATTTCGCTTTTTTTCGTTTTTGTTGGTCTTCATTTCAACAACCCGGGCATTATCAAACATCACATTATTGCCTTGGTAAGCTCACTGTGTAATGAAACCTCTTTTTTTCTCCCCCACTCGAATAATTATAAACAAACTATGGATTGCATACAAGCTCGTTTCAACTTTCTCCTATCCTTTTAGTTTTTGAGGACTAGTGTGCTCAAAGTTACCAAAAAGTGGCAATCCTTAGGCCTGTCCAATGAACCGTAAAATAAAAAGAGTTTGAATGGGCTTGAGTATTGACACGAAAACCATGAATTTTCAATTTTTTTAATACTCTCAATTATTGGATGTATTCAAAAAAGAAAAACGTCGTTCTTTATAGCTCGACGAGACGAATAAAACGACAGGAAAATTATCCAATTTGATAATTGTTTTGGGTTATTGAAACGAAAACCCTGATTCTGGGTTTTCGTTTCAATAACTCAAAACAATTTTCAAATTTGATAATTTTGGTGTGGTTTTGTTTGGCTCGTTGAGCTATTAAAGAATGCCGTCTTTGTTTCGTTAAATACACTAATGATTAAGCGTATTTTAAAAAATTTAAAATTCATGGTTTTCGTGTCAATGTTCAGACATATTCAACTCGCGCCACAACGCCGTTATGCGAATTTGAACACGATAATACAATTTGTTCATTGTAACAAATTTGGGAACTATGACTTTTTTTTCACGTTTTTGGGTTTTCATGCTTACTTTTTTCACGTTTTTTAAAATTTTTTCAAACGCTTCCGCCCGTCCATTAAGCCCGACGACAAAAAAGCAGAAAAAAGCTGCTAGACAGAGATCGGCAATCACTCAAGCCAAAAAAACGTGAAAAAAGTTATAGTGTCTCACATGAAAAAAAGTAATGGTGCCCAAATTTGATACCATTGTCACTATAAACAATGTATGTTCGTGCTTAAAATTCACATATTTCTTGTTGGTGAAAAAGATTTTGTCGGCACTATAACTTTCTTTTTTTCATGTTCGCTACAACAACGTTCGCCACGTTGTAAAAAAAACTATAACTTTCGCCACGTTCGTGTCAATATACATATTTATTGCAAATCAGGCAACCCAAAAATTGTGCAATGAAATTTCACTTTCTGCGACAGAATAATTGAGTTGCCTGATTTGCAATATGTTTATTGACACGAAAGTTGACGAAAGTTATTGTGGCGAGATTCATGGCGAAAGTTATAGTGCCGATTTTTTCACCTTTTGAAACTTGTGCATGCACCCATAGTTGGGAACATTTTATATCATTTTTGTAATACAAATCAATTTTTAGATTGCAAGTTGGCCATTGGCAATTAGTATTGTTATTGGGGCTATTATAAGTGGAGCACCATTTCTGGTTGGCTTTTGCTTGATCCTGTATTTCTCTACTCTCTTGCCGTTTGCATACATTTACAGCACTGCCAAATGGGAATCTACTGACGCGCCAAAAGTCTAATAGCATACCTAATTTTTCTCTCTCACTTTTATTGTTTTGTATTGTCTAATATGGATGTCGAAAAAACTGTCACGTTTGTAAAGCCCCCGAAAATCCCCTCATTTAAAGGTATCCTATCTATATTAGCTATTGCACAAGCGATGCTTGCCACTAGTCACTTGGTTCACAATATTAGCCATGCTTTGAAAGAATCTGGCGCTTATGCACACGAAGAGGCCAGGTGAGAAAGTTAACTGCAGGGGTGCCCGATTTTGAAATTTTTGCATAATTAATTGAGTTCAAGTTAGACCATAAAATTAGCTCGACGAGACGAGCAAAACGACACCAAAATTATCCAATTTGAAAATTGTTTTGGGTTATTGAAACGAAAACACTGAATCAGGGTTTTCGTTTCAATAATCCAAAAAAATTTTCAAATTGGATAATTTTGGTGTCGTTTTGTTCGTCTCGTCGAATTTTGGTTTAGGCTTTGGTTTAAGCTTAGGCCTAAGCCCACTAAGCTTGGGCTTAAGCTTAAGCTTAGTCTTAAGACTAGGCCTAAGCTTAGGCTTAGGCTTAAGCCTATGAGTTTTCCAAAATAATTTTTTTATGTAGGACAAGCTTACAATTCACTTCAATTTTCACAGCCCTCTGGTTCATTTCAATATTCGTTCTTCTTTTTGCACTGTTTTCCAACCGACCATGGCTTATTTTACCTCCATTCGGTTATGCTGTATGTCTTTCATTATACTCTTATAAACCATCGTTTTGTTTCTATTTTCAATAAGATGATAAAGTTAGTTGAGGTGTTTGTACTCTTAAAGAAGAGGGATCCAAAATAATGTGATAATCTTTTTCAAAAAATTTTTTGAAATAAATGACCCTGATTCAGAGAAGGGATTATGTGTAACGAAGCGAAAATGAGCTAAAATTCGAATTTTTGCAAGGAAACCAGCTTTCTAGGGGTTTTCTAGGCGGGGGAATCGATTGCGCGCATTCCCAAAGCTTGAAAACGCTTTCCTGATCCTAAAGCAAAGAAGAATTGATGTATAGCAAAAATTGGTCATCGCTTCAATACACACACTCCGATTCCCTGATTCAGGGTCAGGGAAGCGTTGGAAATGTGCGCAATCGATTCCCCGCATAAAATTAGCTCTAATAGAGTCAATTTTGAAAAAAAATTTCGGGTCGAAAAGGGTTAGGCTGGCCGTAGGCCGGCCTAAACTCGTGTTAAATCTCAAACATGGTAAATCGCTCGTTGAATTCATCCATTTCGTCTGGATGAACTCAACGATAAATTTTTTTTAAATTAAGTTTTTTCAACATGTAAAAGGATTAAGAAACACTCGTTTCTAAATATCTAATTTCGTTTAGGCTTAGGCCTAGGCTTAAACTTTAATGGCAATTCACCCAAATGAAATGGGCGAATTCAACGAGCGATTTACCTTCAAACATTTTTTAGATTTTCCTAATCACTTTTGATTCACTTGTTCTTTTGGTGATGATTTTTTCATCTTCCGATATCTCGGCCGTTTCCCTAAACATATTCACTGTTATAATACTCGGTTTTTCAATTGTTTATGAATGGAAATGCTTTGTAAATATGCAGGCAGCGACGTAATTATGGGGGGAGGAATCTGGGGAACCTTCCCTTCCCCAAATCTGGAAAAATGAAAAAATTTTCCTCTTGGTCCTCCTTATGTTTTAGTCCGAAAATTGTTTTCGATCAAAAACTGATCAAAATTGGCCATTTTTTCAACAAAAATTGCAATTTTCTGAGTATTTTCAGCTTAAAAATTAGCATTTTTCAATCAAATTTTTCGCCTGCGGAGCTATTTTTTTGTTAAAAATTTTTTCCAAAAAACCCCAACCTCCCCCCAAATCTGGACCACAATTACGACGCTGTATGCAGGCATTGTTATACTAAATTGTTGTTCATGATAATAATAATAAACGTAAACTTTTTAAAAATAAAATTGCTTTATAAAACTTTACTGAATATTCATTGTCATACGATGTGCTTTTTCGTCGGTGACTCTGCTCGTCAATGGTTCAATGTGCCAACAGCTGTCTATGCTATGTCACAAAGAACACTCGTGTACGTAACTGGGGCAGGAAAACTGAGACACACAAACACCCATCAGTCTGCAGTTTCTTAACGAGTTTGTTTGCATCATTTTTAGATTTTGAAATTTTTAACTCATTTTTAATTTGATCAAAAGAATTTGTTTATTTTTATTTTTCGACGTGTTGATTTTCGTAAAAAATCTGAAAATTTATGTGAAACAATTTTTATACACCTTGATCTTTGCAAAATGCAAAAATCGTGCTTAAAATTTTATTTTCTGCTTTTTTAGGCTCTGAATTTAACTTGAATTTCTATACAAATGGACACAACTAATCCAGGACCTTCGTTAGGAGATGAAGTCCATCTTGATGACGAAATATCTCCAGAAACAACAGGTTTTAATTAAATTTTAAAAATATACGCTAGGTCCCATAGGAATTTTTCTTAAAATATACGAAAATTTTTCTTAGCTGAAATATTTTTTGGGTGAATTAAATATTTTGAATAAAACCAATTATGGGGCCGTCCTTAAATTACGTTTGCTTTGTTTATTTTGACCCTCCGTAATTAAATCGTTAGATTTTGGCTGACCCCTCTCCAGAGCTGTCAGAAAACTTGCCTTTGGTGCAAGTTTTACTTGTATCGAATTTTTTTGAAATTATATTTTTTGGCTAAAACATGTGTAGAACGACTAAAATAGTTGAAATAACATGCTTTTAGCTAAAATTGCAACTAAAATTTGTCGGAAGATGCATTTTTCCATCATGGGCAAGTAAAACTTGCAATGGCAAGTTTTACTTGCACACGCTAATTTCGTCGTGTTTATCTCGAAAAAAGATTTTAAAATCGTTTCACGACGAAATTAGCGTGTGCAAGTAAAAATTGCCTTTTCCATTATGGGCTTGCCATTGCAAATTTTACTTGCCCATAATGCAAAAATACATCCTCTGACAAGTTTTACTTGTCCCCCCTCCCCAATTTTAGCTAAAAACATGTTATTTCAACTATTTTAGTCGTCCTACACATGTTTTAACCAAAAAATATAATTTCAAAAAAATTCGATACAAGTAAAACTTGCACCAAAGGCAAGTTTTCTGACACCTCTGCCCCTCTCCCCCTACCTCAAACGTTAGTTTTTTTCCATTTTTTAAATTTTTGCTAAAATTTAAAAAAATACGCAATTTTCGACTAAAAATCAATAATTTTTCTCCATATATTTGCAAACGTTAGATTTCGGCCGACCCTTTTCCCCGTTAGATTTTTCAGACCCCTCCTCCCCTTCTTGGCAAACGTAATTTATTACATTCCGAATAAGTGCCCTTTTTCTCTACATCATTTGAGTTTTTAAGAGGATGTTGAACAACATGATGATGAAGAGAACTCCATTAATCCAGTTGATTTAGAAACGCACCAGGGAGAAGTGGATAA
>JAQGBS010001086.1:0-17295 GCA_034698545.1 Acrobeloides obliquus | reverse complement strand
CGCTCTTACAGGGACTGCAATAGCGGGCTTCACAGTAAGTATAAAATAAAAAGATGGTTGTTTCAAAAGTGGTTTACGAATATTCTACAACAAATTCTCTTCAATTTTTGAGAAATTAATGGAGATAAATTACAGGGTTAATAAAAAAGTGCATTTTTGTGATTTTTGGGGCCTGCAAAAAATTTTTGTGAACAAAATTTTTTTACTAAAAATGACATAAATAGGGGTAATTTTATGCGGAGAATCGATTTGTGCATTTTCTATGCATGAAAGCGCTTCCATGACCCTGATTCAGGGAATGGAGTTGATGTATTGACGCGAAAATCGAAAAAATTTCTTCTTTCGCTCGTACACCAACTCCATTCCCTGAATCAGGGTCAAGGAAGCATTTTCATGATTCGGGAATGCGTACAATCGATTCCCCGCATAAAATTACCCCTATATGGATCATTTTTAGTAAAAAATTTTCCGGCTCCAAAAAATTTTTGGGCCACCAAAATCACAAAAATGCACTTTTTGACTCACTCTGTAGAAAACTTTTTAAAATTAAAATAACTTTTTTAATTTTAGATACAAGGAACGTCACCCTGCCACTAAACTCTTAATTATATCATGCATAATACAGGGTAGTCTTAAAAATTTTACCACAACAATTTATACCTAATTAACACAACTTCTGGGTCAGAAAAAACATTTTCTGATCGTTTTTTTGCACAGATTATGAAAATTCGATTTTCGACCCCCAATAGCCGCAAGGTCCCTCGGAGTCAAAATCAAATTTTCATAACCTGTGCTTACTCCTAAAGGGATCATTTTTTGCAAAAACATTTTTTTAATTTTTCGAAAAAAATTCACATTCAGTGCGACGCTTCAACTATACTAGTTCCAAATGTTGTAATTGAACTTTAAGACCACCCTGTAATGATTAAGTCATGTGAAAATTGATCTTTTTTGATAATGCTTTTTTTAAACAAATAAAGAAATTTTTAAATTATTACTTTGTTAAAACAGGCCCCATGCAAAACTGATGTGCAAAAAACTAAAATAATCTGAGCACAAATAAAATTTAGCATATGTCATTCTGGTCATTCGATTGCATAATTAAGTATAAAAAGGGAAAAGATATGCACATTCATATAAATAAAAAATGGCCAATCTTATTATAGTGACCACAAACAAATGTCCGACAAATCACATTATAATATAATAAAACGAATCCTCTAAAATGCGAAAAACCTATTAAAAAAGAATTTAAGTTTGCATAAAGAAACCAAAATGCTTAAAAATAGAAGCATCAAAGATTATGTTATCATAAATGTGACATAAAAATGCTTACGAGAAATTAAATTGGAAAAAATTACAGTATAAAAGCTGTAGATTTTGGCAGTTACATATACTTGATTAGTTTTCCTTAAAGAACCAGCCCGGTAGGGAATAAATTGCCGTTTTTTGTTGATATTCGATAAGGTCATAAAAAATAGAGCATTTTATATTTTTATGGCATATTCTGAATTGCTTTCGTTTTCGAGATAATTGCATGTAAAGTTGGTGCTTTTTGAAATTTTATGTATTACAACGAAAGTTTGCACCTGGGTAGATCACAATAAAATTTAACTTACATCAATAAAAAATTGTTTATTGAAGCGATAATCTGATCGTTTTGAATAATCGCTTCAATAAAAACTTTTTTGATGTAAGTTAAAATTTATTGTGTTCGACCCAGATGCAATCTTTCGTTGTAATACACAACATTTCAAAAATCACCAACTTTACACTCAATTGAATTTGATTATTGGAACAACTGATGAAACATTTTTAAATTTAAAAATATAAAGTGAACATTGGCAATTGAACCGCTCGGAGTGCCATCGCTACTCCCCTCCGAGCGAGTTATTGCTCGACTTCCAGTACTTTTATATGTTGTAGTCGATATTGAATTTCAGCCGATCCTGAATCGGCTAGGCTTAGGCCTATGCTCTGGCTTAAGCCTAGGCTTAAAAAATCGGTTGAAATTCAATATCAGCTACAACATATAATTTGTTTAAAATTAAGCTAAATTCACAGTCTGTGGTAATTTTATGCGCGGAATCGAACTACGACATTGTACAGAACTAAATTCAATGAGGAGTCTCATTCTTTTACCTATATCTTTATTAATTCTAAATTCATTTTATTCTATGTTAGACGTAGAAGTAAAGTTTCAATAATAAAATATAGGCAATGAACAAAATATTATAGGGATGCACACCAGTATCACAATTCGGCCTAGGGGTAAATGGTACAGGATTAAATGGTAGTTTATATTACTTTTATAATTTTTATTTTTACAGAATGTCCCAAAAAAGTAGAATTTTTGTGATTTTTTCATGAATTTTGAACCCGAACATTTTAAAAGAAGAATGGTCCTTTATACATCTCGATTACCCCTATACGGGTCATTTTTAGAAAAAATTTCGGGTCCAAAATTCATGGAAAAATCACGAAAATTTTCACCTTTTTTGGACAAACTATAATATTTTTTAATATTTAGAAACTCTTGCCGCAATTGTAACAAGCACAACAGCACCTGTTGCAGGTCCAACACCACCTACATGTGATTTTGGAGCTATTACAACATCTGTATTTTTAATTGTAAGGTTATTGAATAGAATTTATTTTTAGATAACTATGGCATTAATGACTACTGCCATGAGCCCAACTATCACAAATATCGGTCTGATTTGCACGTAATTCTTATTGACATATTAGAAAAGTAGCGAGAACCGAGCGCTCCGCGTTCAGGGTTTTGTGACTCAGACACTCCCAAGCGACGCTACTCGTTAAAAGTTTATTAGTTATTAATAATACCAGTGCACTTAAAACTATTTTTTTCCTGTATTCAAAATTAAAAAATTCCTTCAAATTCGTGTTCCCCATACTCGGAAACTTCTAGAAAAAATCGTCAATTTGGAGAACTTTTTGAAAAATTGATTTTTCGCCTTGGGATAAAAAATGAAAACATTTTGTCTCCAATTTCGATGATTTTGGTGTCGATCGTCTTCTCTCATCTCCCCCTACAACTTTTGCAATTGCGCTTCGGGCTTAAACCTAACGTTTCCGGTATCATCTGAGATCACTGGCATACACATATTACATGTTTAAAGAATAGGAAAATAATTTCGTTGTTAGAGATACTACATACGCCAACTGTGCAGCTGCCGTTGCAACGACACCAAGTCGTTGCGGAGTACTTGTTACTGTCACAACGACAAATTGCAAAAATGCTCTTGTTGCTTTAATGACAGCAGAAGGCGTAGGTTTTTTAATTTAAAAAAATACGTACTACTTCGAATTAACGACCGCAAATGACAAGGCTCTGAAGTCGGATTTTTTTCAAAATTAAGTATTTTAGGCGTATTTTTATGCAAGAAATCGATTGCGCGTATTCCCAAATCGTGAAAACGAATGTTTTGTGAAAATGAGCCTTTTATACCTCATAAGCATGTGATTTGTGTTAAAAATATGGCCCTAAAGATCCCTGCGTGGTCGTATTCCGCGTTTTCATGCTTTGTCAATGCGCGCAATCGATTTATCGCAAAAAATACCAGTAACAAATTTGATTTTAGAAAAAAATTTTTCCTGAAATAGTACCCTGCGGTCGTTAATCAGAAGTAGTATAAAAAAAAACAATTTTTATCTAGGTCACCGTCAAGCCTGTTATTCCATGCGTATAATTAATAATAGTATATAAAAATTATAGTAATTTTAACAATAGGAAGACGGTTCCAGATTGCGGTATCTTTTGAAACCGCATTGATTACTGATAACGATCCTGCAAAAAATTTTTGAAAAAAAAAGAGTTTCGTTGATTGTTTTTTTTATCTGTGTGCCTGTGTTGTTGTTTTGAGTATCAAGAATACCCTTTTAATGCAAATTACTGAATTTGTTAACTTGTTTAATAGAGTTATTATTTGCTTGAAAGTGATCCGTTGATCCATTTCCCAGTTTATCATTCCTCGTTTCGTTTGAGTTCTATTTTCTCATTTTGTTTGAGTTTCTATTCTGAAATTCCGTTCCCCCTTCAAAGGTGAGGCTCAAAACACCCCGTGAAACTCTTTTTTTCAAAAAATTTATGCAGAATCGTTATCAGCAATCAATGCGGTTTCAAAAGATACTTCAATCCGGAATCACCTTCCTATTATTAAACGTCATATTCTATATTTATTTATAATAAAATTTTACATTATCTACAATTCACTC
Source organism: Acrobeloides obliquus (assembly GCA_034698545.1). Lineage (NCBI taxonomy): Eukaryota > Metazoa > Nematoda > Chromadorea > Rhabditida > Cephalobidae > Acrobeloides > Acrobeloides obliquus. The sequence continues at coordinate 13,056 of JAQGBS010001086.1, read as the reverse complement.
TCCCTCTCATATTATCCGTAACACTAAATATTTTTCCATGCCCAGGAATTATATAATCTGCTTGACATAAAACTACTTTTCGTGAATTTGATTGCAATGTTTCATTCCATGATAAAGTTTGCCAAGTGACAGGGAAATCGAGATCATCCACATTTATAAAAACATCTCCAGAAATAGCAATAGTGCCATATTTATCAGTGTTATGGACAATCACAGTTATGTCGTCTGACGTATGTCCAGGGGTTTTGATGAGGAAGACATTTGAGGTCAGCTGATGAGGTACGTTCTAAAGGGGTAGATATAGACTGGTATGACCAGAGCAATGATCGAAAAAATTTCGAAAAATTTCCCGACCCTTCAAATCTGAACTAAAATTACGACATTTTTTGGTCGTCAACTAGGGGGGGGGTACAAATTTTTCAAATCTGTCACTTTACCCCCTCGTAAATTTTTGGAGAATATGGACTCCCTCTGCCTAGGTATGGCCTATCCATGCTCATGGATTATTGTCTTACCTGATACAGTGATGAAAAATTAAATTTTGTTCTATAGTGTATCAAATTTCCTTGAAAATGATAAGAATCTGGAAACTCGTGGTTATTTCCATCATGGTCAGGATGTCCATGAGTTGTGATCACATAATCTACCATCGGTGGTGCTATATTCAATTTTTGAAGTTCTAAAATTTGCATAAAAATTAGAATTTATAGCAAATACCGCATATTTAAATGCCACCAGGTGCCATCCCCCAAGCCATAGTTTTTCAACAAATTGAAATTTTGAGTGTTTGCCAAATTGGAGGCCCTCCGTGCAGACCCAGTCTCCGAAGAAGCCCCCGGGGACTATGCAAGCCTTGAGCCTCTGGTGATCATGACGTCTAGGCCGTCCCCAGGCCAAGAGGGGGCAGATGTCAATTGGTGACATAAATCTATGTCACCAACTGGCATCTGCCCGTCAAGAGGGTCAACTGGCGCTCACCGGGACCTGTCCAGGATCCCTGCCCCATTTTCAACCCTCTGATCTTTTCTTACTTTGTATCAAATCCGTTCTTCCATTAATATCCGTCGCTAACCCAGTATCCACTAGAATCACTTTTCCTTGATCCCTTATCAACGTTATACTAGCAATAAAATCATAATCATTGGGATTTTCTTGCACATATCCTTCTCTCAAAACTGTCACATAAGCCTTTGGTGGGGTATAAGTTGTTGTCGTAGTAGGGGTTGTTGTCGTTGAACTAGTAGTATAAATAGCTTCATGGTGTAAAATTCTAGACTTTACAAGGTCAAAATTGTGAGCAGAAACAGTATAGCCAGTTTTGTCTAGGAGACCTTTTTGCTCTTTCTTTTTCTTGATAGACATGAGGTAGGAGCCGAGTTTTCTGCTTAGCTCGCGCATTTGTTCTTCCCAGTCATTGTTGTTGTTAAAGGGTTCGATGTTGCCTAAATGGGGTATATAGGTATGGGTTTAGGTATAGGCTTAGGTTAAGGCTTAGGCTTAGGTTTAGGCTGAGGCTTAGGCTTAGGCTAAGGCTTAGGCTAAAGCTTATGCTTAGGCCTAGCTTAAGATTAAGCTTAAGTTTAGGCTTAGCTTAAACTAAGGCTTAGGCTTAGCTTAAGCTTAGTTTTAATCTTACATAGATGAAAAGGGGCTCTAGAGGCCAAAATTTAAGTACCACCCCTACTCAAAAGTAGCCCAAAATTCCTTCTACCCCACTCAAGCTAGACCAAACTGGACCCTCTCTTTTTACTTATGTAGGTTTACGCTTAGACTTAGGATTAGATTTAGGCTTAGGCTTACGCATATTGAGCTCAAAAGCCTACTAAACCAAAATTACCTTCAGTATTCTCCCAATGCTCTTCTTCTTTGTACACCTGTGTGCTAGAAATCATCGGTAGCTTCTCCTGTCTAGGCCGAATATTTATATTCTTAATAAATTGCCCCTGCCCTCGTCCAACTACCCCTTCCGCTTTCTGAGGCCTAATAGGCTTAAAATCTTCTTCTCTAATACTAGGTGGTAAAATCGCTGAACTTTTTGTCAGAGGCTTAATCGACCCCGTCCAAGAACTTTCAACATTTTCACTTTCTGCAGGCGGAGAGATTACAAAAGACGCAAAATCTGGCTCTTCTTGTTCGATTATGATAGGTAAGCCTTGTTGTTGCCTCTGCGGATGCTCTTTTTGCCGATTTTCTTCTTTGGATTTGTAAAATTCTCGTGAGGATTCTTGTCTAATTTTTGGATATGTCGACCATGGGTTTGATGGAGGTGGTGGTGATGGGGTGGGTAGAGGTGAAGGTAGATGTGTAAGGGGTTTTGATATTGTGGTCCGACGGAAAGATGTTGACGGGAGGGGTTGTATTAAGTTGGCAGTTTTGTAAATTTGCTGGGTATGTGTTTTTTCTCTTGGTTGCGGAGGAGGTTTTGGCGTTTGAGGTTTGTTGCGGAAAAGCTAAAAATAAGATTTATTTATTTAGGATAAATTAGGTTTAGGCTTAGGGTTAGGGTTAGGCTTATGCTTAAGCTTAGGCTTAGACTTAGGCGTAGGCTTAAGCTTAGGTTTAGATTTAGGTTTAGGCCTAGGCTTGGGATTATGCTTAGGCTTAGGTTTAAGCTTAGGCTTAGGCGTAGGCTTAAGCTTAGGTTTAGTCTTAGGCCTAGGCTTGGGATTATGCTTAGGCTTAGGCTTAGACTTAGACTTAGGCTTAAGCTTAGGCTTATGTTTTTGCTTAGGCTTATGCTTAGATTTAGGCTTAAGTTCAGATTTATGCTTAAGTTTAGGCTTAGGCTTATGTTTAGGCTCATGTTTAGGCTTAGGCTTAGACTTATACTTAGGCTTAGGTCTTGTCTTTTCTACTCTGACCTTCTTGTTCAATTCATATAGATTTGTGCCTATCGTCAATCCTTTTTTCAAAACTTTTACCTTCAATACCCTCGCCAATTCCTCAAAATCTTCTTGACTAGGCCCATTTCTGTCTTCTTCTTTATACCTCTCAGTGGTCGATATTTTCGCTTGTTGCTTCTTTGGCATAGGCGCTTTCTTAGGTTTATGAGTTGAACTAGGCATGATAATATTTGTCTCGAAAAATTTCATCGAAGGCATTTGAAACTAAAATTTTAGTTCATTTCTCATATAAAAGATAAATTTCTTACGTTCCCTCCAAGCATAACTATTTCATCGCCGTTCGGATCATTGGGTATTTGTGGTACTTCTGGGATTAGCTCTGGCTCTTGGAAATTGTCACTTAGGATGTCTTCAAAGTCAACTTTTGAGAAAGAGCCGCGTCCTTTTCCTCGGACAAAATCTCTGAGCTGTTTGAATTCGAAATCATTTAGGAGTTTGAGATCTTCTGGGGTGATTTCTGAAATTTGTTGGGTACAAATTTGATGAAGCGCTCCCCCCTAAATGAAAACTTTACCCATTACTCCCCCCATCTTCCACGCAAGTTTACCAAAATATCTCGGTTATGTGTAAATGCGAATTTTCAGTTTCTTGCAAAACATTATCCCTAATAGGGTCATTTTTGAAAAAATTTCGAAAAATAAAATTTTTCGATTTTAGACCACGTTCAATGGGGTATAAGAGCCGAAATAGCTTCAACTTTTCCTACATACCTTGACCTAGAATTCTTGAATGAATACCCATAAATAAAATATTGATCAATAAAAGATTGCGCCAGTTCAAAAATTTTCTAGTACGAATAAACATTTTTGAGATCACATTTAAATGTTTCTTGCCACTAACAAAAATTCAAGACACAAAAATCCATAACCACTTCATTTCTCTTGTACAAACTTAGACAATGAATAACAGTGACAAATCACTTCTTCCAAATAAGGTTTAAGAAAAATTTGAATAAATGTCTTTGTCTAATGCCTCGAGGTCAAGTCGAAACTTGAGCGAAATAAAAGGCTCCTGGAAGAGGTCTCATTCTTCTTTTCTGGAAATGGTCTCATTCTTCTTTCTTATGTCTCTTCGATATTTTCGCTATAGTCTTCCGGGATAATAGACTTTCCACAAACGGACCAGTCGACGATGAAACTCGATGAGAAACGAAACCGAGAAGATCGCAAGAATTATTTTTCTTCAAAAGTTATAATTGACTTGAAATGAGCAGAAAAATAGAATGGATACTTGAGATAAATACAGTTTTATTGAGAAAAATCGGCATAAAAAATAGCGGAAAAAAAAGAAAAAATGGTCTATTATGATTTTTTTTAAATGATCCATATATGTTTTTCCACGTTCTCGGCGTGGTAATAATTCGAGCTCTAAAAATTCCAAAAAAAATCTTGTTTCCCATACTCTAAAACTCCCGCAGACGAATTGTAGACTTTTTGAAAAGCAATTTTTCACACCCCTTCCCCATAGGAATACCCCCTAAGCTCAAAATTCAAAAATTCCGTCGAATCGTGTTCGCCGAGACCAACCCCCCCCCCCCGAGAACAAACAAATCAACCAATTTGGACACAAACTATAGAAAAATACTGGGGTATCTCATTTTTAGTATTTTCGCTCTACAACATTGAAATTAAAAGCTTTTCCAATAAAAAATTTTTCTAACAAAATCCAGTGATGGGAGCGTTCGAATGAGCCGTTGAGCGACGGAAACGAATTTAAACTCGAATTTTGGCGAAGTTTTGAAATGAAGTACTTACTTATTGAACAACCTATATTTTTTACCATCTTATATTGAAATTTGCATTTATTATCGAATCAGCTTAATAAAATAAGAATGTTTAAAAAATGACAATTTTATATTTTATTCTTTATTATAAATCAATAAAAGTCATTATTATTTAAAATTAACACTAAAAAACGCAAAATTAATATTTATCACATGTTTTGTGATTATTTCTCGCAATTCTTTAACCCAAGTATGGAAGTTATTGGTTACCGGTTTGTGGTGGAGGTGGTTGAGAACCATTTGGTGGCGGTGGGCGAGAACCGTTTGGTGGTGGTGGTGGTTGGGAACCGTTTGGTGGTGGAGGTGGCTGAGAACCTTTTGGTGGCGGTTGGGAACCATTTGGTGGTGGTGGTTGAGAACCGTTTGGTGGCGGTGGTGGTTGAGAACCATTTGGTGGTGGAGGTTGAGAATCATTTGGTGGTAGGGGTGGCTGAGAACCTTTTGGTGGCGGTTGGGAACCATTTGGTGGTGGTGGTTGAGAACCGTTTGGTGGAGATCCACTTGGTGGTCCGGCTTGTCGTTTTCCTCTGCTTTGTTGTTGAGGAGCTTGGGAACCGTTTGATGGCGATGGTGGTTGGGAACCGTTTGGTGGTGATTGAGATCCATTGGGTGGAGGTAGTCTCGATCCATTTTGAGGTGGCTGTTGAGAACCATTTGGTGGTGGAGGACGGCTTTCGCCTTGTGGTGGTTGCTGGGATCCATTTGGTTGTGGAGGTGGTTGGGAACCGTTTGGTGGCTGTTGAGGGCCATTTGGTGGAGGTGGACGACTTGCACCAGGTCCTTGTTGACCACGAGTTGTCTGGCGTTGAGCAATGGCAACTGCCAAAAGGCAAGCAGCTAGAAGAAAGAATGACTTCATCCCGTTGAGTTTTATTTCCTAAAAATACAAAATTTAATACAATAGAGTTGATCAGTGATTTAAAGGGAGGGAAATGGAAATCATGGTTTTTACTGATGAAATGCGTAAAAGAAGATAGCATTTCCATGAATTTTTTACCCCCTACCCAAAAAAAGCCTTTCCAGTCCCAAATATAAAGTGAAATCTTCAAACTGATACTTTTATCGGCTCAGACAGTCCTTATAAAGACCTCAACAAAATTCACTAGGTACACCTTTTGATGCTGCATTCCCATGATACAACTTTTGATGTGGATCATAACTACGTAATCCACCCAAACATCCAAGCTAAGCTAACAACAGACTATGGGTCTAATATTGCATGTTTAATTGTAACAAAGAACAATATAGAACATATTTGAGGAAGCGGAAATTATAGGATTATATGTTTTGAGCTACGACACGTATGAATTGTAGCTTGTACACGTGTCGTGCAAGTGAATTTCATGTATAACAAAAATAGTCTATTAGCCGAATAGCATAGAATTATTTGAGATTGTTGATCATAATTTTGTGGCAGAAACATCCTGTACATTTTTTCAAAAAACGAATGTTGTGGATCTTTTGAAAAAATATTATTATATTTTTAGAATTTTTTGGCCTTTAACTCTACAGGATGGACCAAATGAAAATGATCACCCCAATTCTAAACCGTTATATTTCCTCCAATTCATCGTGAAAACACCTTTTTACGTTATACAGTGTAGTTTCTACACGTGGAATCGATTCCCAATGGAATATAGTGAATTTAAAATTTTTCTCTGAATTCCCTACATACTTTAGTATACTTTCTTTGTTTCGAAAATTCGATTTTCTAAAAAATGGAAGCATTTTTACGCAAAAATAACATCGCCAACGTGTTTCCCGCATAAAATTATCCCTACTAGGGTCATTTTTGAGAAAATTTCAAAAAATAAAATTTTTCGATTTTAAACCACGTTCAATGGGATATAAGAGCCGAAGTAGCTCCGTTTCTTCTTCTTTCTCTCTCTTTTCTAAAGTTATTTTTGGAACAATTTTTGTTGACTATAAAGACAACTTTATAGAAATAAATAATAAGTGCAAAAATATGGGGATTTTCACTACAGGGTGGCAGGGCGGATCGGTAAAATATCCAGTTTAGCACATGTTATTTTTGAAAATTTGTTGTTTTGTTGAGTTCAAAAAGTTCTTGGCCAGTTTCTTATTTCTTATCCTGAAAGATAAATTATGGGACAATCACAATTTTTTAAAATTGTAATTTACATATTTATGATTTTTGTGACTTGTGTAGCGCAACTCTTTTCGTTTGGTGTTGATTCTGTTTGGAATCCATATATGGGGTATTTTTTACAGGGTCCCCCCCCCAAAAAGGGGCACTTTTGTGATTTTTTCAAAAAATTTTCAATTTCATCTATAGGGATTTTTCTAGATGAGGAATCGATTAGCGCATTAGCGAACTTTTAAAACGCTTCTCTAACCCTATATTAGCCTATTTTCGCTTCAATACACAAATATCTTCCCTGAATCAGGGTCATGTAGCGTTTTCAAGGTTCATCAATGCGTGCAATTGATTTCTTGCATAGAATCCCTCTCTATAAGGTTATATTGAAAATTAAAAAATTTGAAAAAAAATCCAAAGTATCCATTTTTGGGGGTACCCTGTATATTAATTTGAAAAAAGAAAGTATTTTTTTTAGAGCATCTCATAAACATCATCACGATATAGCCGGCCATGGTGGATAATTATGAATGTGAAAATTTGCAAATGATCTTTCACAGCGTGCGAAAAAGCGAAAAAAACGATAGCAAACGAAAAATTCCAGTCTTCATAGCGCAATTGGTATAGTCCCATCCAGTGAAGGTTTCGCACTCGGTACCGGTTCCAAAATTTAGGTTCCGGTTCTAGAACCGGAACCTTCACTGGTCCCATCATAGCTCATGATGGGATGGGTTTGCTATAAAATCTTAATTTTGTCGTTCGTTGATACCGTTTTTTCGCACTTTCGCACTCTTGCTTTATTGTAAAATACTATTTTTTAAATAAATTTAAAACAGCTTTTTGTGCTCATTCAAAAAATAAACTACAGTCGAACTTTGATTTAGTAAAAACGACCACGCAGGGATGCCGACGGGAAAATTTTGTATACAACGAAACCATATTTCTTTTACACGGGAATACTCCTTCAAATTTTTTGTATATTCTGTTTTTTTTAAGCTAGCAACCTTCAAACAAATTTTTTTGAAAAAAAGTTGTCTAACCATGGAATATACTAGCTTTTTTTCAAAAATGGCCATTTTTAACAAAAAGTGATGGGGAACCATTTGGATTTTTAAAAAAATGTTCAAAAATTTCGGGCAAAAACATAAGGGGGACTATTAGGAAAAATTTTTCATTTTTTCAGATTTGGGGGGGGGGAAGCTTCTCTCCTTCTTTGCGCCGATGGTCTGAAAAAAATTTTAAAATTTTTCAATAAAAATTTAAATTTTTTGCCTAATATTTTTCCACTAATATTTTAAAAAATTCATAAAAATTGAATTTTTTATAAAACTAGAAAAATCTAGGTCTGGTGGCGCTTATTTTGTTGGCGCTTATCAGTTGGGATAATCAACCAGCTGACCGAGACTATCCTTCTCTTTAAGTTTTGGCTCAAATTTTTTCTTTCTTTTCCATGTCACTTGTTGGAGAGAATAGAAAAACATTTTGCCCATTTGATATATGGTGTATTTTTTCAAGAGAGAGTTTTCTAAACAATCAAATGCAATCAGAACTAGTTTAGCAGATTTTTTACATATTTTTGCCAGTTGGTCTTCCCAGTTAGTTTTTGCCAATTGGTCTTACCAGTTGGTTTTTGCCAGATGGTCTAACAGATTTTCTCGCTCTCACAGATGATTCTTGTCTAAACTTGTCATTAATAGCTCGTAGGAATTTTTGAATCTTTTAAAATGGGAAGAGATACGACCCCCCCCCCTCCCCCTCCAATTTTCATCTTGTCTATGGTACAGATTTGAAGGGAAGGGAGTTTTTTCAAAATCTTATAAATTCTTCTTTCTCTTATACAAAAAGTTTCATGGAATTTTGACATCTTTAAATTCGACGTGGGATTCGAAACCTAGCCTATAAACTGCAAATCTGTTATTTAAGCCACTCGGCTATGGGCTCGGAATGGAAAATCTCATATTATGGTATTCATTCTACTCTTCTCGGCGAGCTGAGTCGGATAGCATGACTCGTTTTTAGAGATTCAAATTTCCTGAAATTTTAGCAACAAAAAACGAAATTCGATTTTTTTGCAAGAATTCGATTTTTGCCAAAAACTCGATTTTTATCCAAAAATTCTATTTTTAGCCAAAAATTCTATTTTTAGCCGAAAATTCGATTTTTGTCGGAAAATTTTTTGTATATGTTTTCCTCTGAGGGTCGTCTTTTCATCATTTTTTCTCTTGTTTTCATAATTATAGGATTATGTAATCGGATGCCGAAAAGTTCGAGTTGTTTGCATATTTTGACCCAAAAAATTTGTTTTAGATTATTTTATACTAAAGAAATTATGATAGACCATAAAATTTGTAATCACAACCCTATAAGTTCGAGTTCGATTAGTTCCAAAGAATTTATTGAATTTTATAAATTGTTATTACCGTCTCCAAATGGGACTTTGGTAAGTATATAATATTCAAGAAAAAGCTTTCTACGATACCATATGGTAATCTCCCATGACATCAAAATTTCGAAAAGGTGGTGGCAATGGACCCCCATACTCCCTTTTGTTATGAGGAGAGGAATAAAAGGGATGGAGGAAAGTAGTGTTAAAGTCATGATCGCTCAATGAAGTTTCTATGACTCATAATACATGTTATCCCGCTAAATACTACAGTACAAAATCTTTTGGACGCAAGGGGGAACGGAATCAAGGTGATTTCATAGCTTTTACAACGTATTGGACCACTACACCATGGTGGTCAATGAATGTCTTTAATTAATCTTTACCTTGAAACCGCAACACTTACATATCCTATTTTAGGTACCCGCTGTCACATTAGATCCCTTATCATGGTCTCAATATTGTAATATCAATGTCGTCTCAAACTTTGCCAAATTTTTGCTCGAAGAATCAGCCAAACAAGAATTAGCTTGCTCGTAAGAATTTTCTTCATGTTTAAACTTTGTTTCAACCTCTTCCATTTCAGCCATTTTTTATCAGAAGTCACTTTCAAAAACCTAAGTTTAACGACCATTTTTTTAATTATTGGAATTATTGGTCTAGTTGGAAACTTGTTGACCATAGCAGTGATATGTCAAACACCTGCGCTGCAAACATTTACGAATTATTTTCTTGCAAATTTGGCATTCTCTGATTTTATGTTGATTATAATAGGAGTGCCACTTGATCTGTTCCATTTGTGGAAAAGAAATCATGCGCCTACGTTTATTGGTTATTGTGAATTTACAAGTAGGATATTCGATTTGGATCATAAAGCAAAATCCTAATTTTGCAAAATTTGCCCCCCCCCTCCCACTCCATCATAATTTTTCCAAAATTTTTTTCACAAATATTAACATTACCATCGTATTCAGCACCCTTGAAAAGCTCTAAACGACACCCATCATGCCATACTGATTTGATAGTTCGAACTTGCTTCTAGCCCCTTATCCACTAGACTACGAACCACTTTATAGGACCCTGGTTCGATTCGCTTTGAGTCATTAATCTTAGAATCTACTCAAAATTTTTGCACTTGCATAATTTTTCATGAAAACAAGATTTGAAGAAAATTTTAAAATTTTGCTAAAATTTTAGAGGTCTTTTAGAGGGCGTGGGTTCAATCTCGCTCCAAAAGTTCATTTTTTATTTTGTCACCAAATTCTTGAAAATTTTTGCATATCCATATTTTTATGCGGGGAACACGATGTAGCTATTATTGTTCCATGAAAACTTTTGGAAAAATCGAAAAAATTTTTGGGCCAAAAATTCCATGAAAAAATGGAGCTTTTTTGAGTCACCCTGTACCAATTTTTAGGCACAATGATCAACTGGTTCACTTACATATCCATTTTCACTATAGTCGCTCTTGCAGCTGAACGCTTCGTAGCCATATGCCATCCGTTCAGCTTGATATCTTGGTTTAATAAGCCAAAAGTTTTAATCGGCATTTTGGCGATTTGGATAGTGACATTTTTTCCTTCTTTTTTTCTGGGGATGCAGGTAATATCCCTGACCTAATCCGTCGAAAAAATTTTTAAAATCAAATTTAGTTCAAACAACTGTCAAGAGATTTTTGTGGCAACAATCACCAACTTGAAAGTGGAATTGGCAAATGCAATTTTAATGGGTCTATTCAGTTTAGATATACATTTGAAGTAAAAACTTTGAAATTTTTTGAAATTAAAAATTTTGAAATTTTGACTATATTTTGAATTTCTTTATTACAGCTCCTCATGGTGTTAACATTTGTTTTATCAATTTTGTTCATTATCTATTGCTATGTCAGAATTTTGGGCACTTTAAACGAGATGAGTACCACAGAAATGGTTCATTCCCCAATAATGCCTCAGACGAATGACATAAGCAGCACGAATCATATACGGCAAGCTTCAATTCAGGATCATAAATGCCAAGCTTCAATCAGCCTACGCCGATACTCAGAGCCGCTAATAAATCAACAAGCACAGAAAATGCTTATAAAAATGCTTGGTGAGTGGATAGAAAAATACTTTAAAAAATTCGAAAAAATTTTTTAGTTACTGTAAGTGCTGTATTTTTTGTTTGCTATTTACCTTATCATATACAAAGACTTATTGTACAGTATATACCAGGTAAGATATAATTAGTTTATAGTTAGGATACAGAGCGATCATTTTGGTCTGCAACATCAATGTTTTTAGTCGTTCTCGCACCCCCTCTAATGAATTTTTATGCGGTTTTTTTTAAATTGTAGCTGAACAATCGTTTAAAGGTTTTTGAATATGCTGAATTCGAATATGACCATATTTTTTTAAATAAAAATTCCTTTCAAAATTTAATTTTTGACAAAAAATGCAAAAATTATCCATTTAGAACGATGCGACAAATCTCAAATTTGCCTAATTCTCTATCCTATAACTGGGTTACTCCCATATGTGAGTGCCACATTGAATCCCATCATATATTATCTAATGTCCGTCCACTTCCGCAAAGCCTCGAGAGCTTTTATGAAGAAACTGAGTTTATAACTTGTGTTCATATCCAGCCTATACATATGAGATGACAACGTAACCTTTGAAGAACTCGAAAAATCGACAAATTTGTTTTTGACAGTTGTGTATACTTTTTTACATATCCTTTTATTTATAAATAATAAAGATTTAAAATGCACTTATGAACAAAAAACTTTATATTAACAGTTGGGAACAAGTATAGTTGAAGAGTTTCACTGAACGTGAATTTTTTTCAAAAAATTAAAAAATTTTTTGCGAGACATGATCCCTTTAGGGGTAACTTTATATGGGAATCCGAATTTCGCATTCCTAAAGCATGAAAACGCTTCTTTGAATCAAGAAAAAGCTGTTTTTGTGCAGAATATGTCGGATATAATATAAAACATGATTTTCTTATTCATATTTCAAAAACAGCTTTTTCTTGATTCAAAGAAGCGTTTTCATGCTTTAGGAATGCGAAATTCGAATTCCCCACATAAAATTACCCCTAAAGAGATCATTTCTTGCGAAAAAATTTGAAAAAAAAATCACACTCAGTGCAACGCTTCAACTATACTAGTTCCAAATTTGTTGTTGTTGCTTGTCTTATGCAGAATTGTCATATTTATATGATAAAAGTCTATTTTCTCCTCAATAGTTAACTGAAAATGAAAACCATTTCGAGTACCCAAATACCACATACTCATTGTTTTTTCTCTATAAGTTGTTGAAGTTCAATTTTTCACCCCTATCGGGTTGCCATGACAGGTATCAGAGATCGAAAAAAATTTTAAATTGATACTTAGAACGTGTTTTTCTTAACTTTATTTTATCCATTTGTAGAAATGCCAGATTAAATATTAGGAAGTGATTATGCTTTTAATAATTCCAGGAAACAGATGTAGACATTTCTTGGAATTTAAATTAGCATAGCATTTATAATTTTTTAGTAGAATTTGATTGAAGATTTGCTGATGTACTAATTGGCTCTTCATCGTCATAATCATTAACCTTTATCTTGTCATTCATCGTCATTTTACACTTCTTCTTCCTTAATCTTATATTAGGTTGTACTTTAATTTTCAGGCTTTTGAAAAAGTCGAAATTTCAGAAAGTTCTCTAAATTGGCTGAATTTTCCTACTCGGGTTTTTCGGTATGGGGAACTCGAATCGGGATTTGTTTTAACCACAGGGAGGTACCCATATGAGGATCATAATTTTTTTCTCACAAAAAATAATTTTTTTCTCACAAATAATTTTTTTCTCACAAAAAATAATGGATCCTATTTTTTTCCTCACGGAAAATATTTTTTCTC
>JAQGBS010001085.1:0-17298 GCA_034698545.1 Acrobeloides obliquus | reverse complement strand
TTTTTGACTCCGAAAAAAAAGCAAAAATGGCGAAAAAAAAGCAAATTGCTGCGAAAAAAGCGAAAATGGCAACCCTGGCCCTTAGCGTGTGGCTCTAACTTTCAATTTATCCAACAGCTATAAAATATTGCTAATATTCATTTTTTTAAATCTTTAAATATCCATCTTATAATATCGTAAACAAAAAATGGGTAAAAAGTAAACATTGTACTCAATCGTATTCGTCCTTTTCTTCAGTTTCTATATACAGGGTGGTCCAAAATTACACGGACTTTTCTACTTTCTTGATGAACTTACGTTCATTATCTAAAAAATCGCTTTCGAAATGAATTTCCAGATTTGAATCCACTCAACTACGCCATTTGGAGTATCCTCGAAGCTCAGTGAATGCAGAAGCACACAATTCGGTCGAGTCTGTGAAGCAAGCGATCAATAAAGCATTCGGAAATTTGAATCAAGGGATGATTAATCGAGCCATTGACGACTGGCCAAGACGCCTTGACGCGGTAATTGCATCGAATGGCGGTCATTTTGAATGAATTTGTTTGTTTTTAATGTTGCAAATTGTTTTGGTTACATTTTGATGTTATTCATTGATTCTAATAAAAAGTCTTAAAAAAATCTGTGTAATTTTGGACCACCCTGTACATCGAGAAAAACGCTCTCAAAGTAAAAGCAAACCCTAAAAGTGAAAGTAAATATGTGAATTTATAAAATTTGCATTTTTTTGGAAAAATTTCAAGAATTTTATGATTTCAAACATTTTATGAAAAATTTTGGTTTTCGTATTTCTGTGACCATCCAAGGTACCCCAATGTCTACATTATTGCCTAGGAAATATTAGGCGAGTCAACAAATTCCCGAGAGAGAATCCTTTTTGGAGATCTCGATGAGAAGGTTCTGAAAATACTACCTTTAGTGTCCTCAAAATCTAAGATAAAAAAGATAATAGTATCTATAACCTGAAAATAGTGTTCACATATATACCATTTTCAAAAATCTATGGGTACTATAACTTTTTATAGAAATCTCGGAGATTTTTGGCTTACGGCTTGTTAGAGAGATCTCGAGACGGAAAAATTTTTATGGTACCTTGTCCGGTACTATACCAATAAGATGGTTACTATTTTTGGATTCTAAGAACGTAAACAAAACACAGTAAACAAATGAATCAGGGGTATTTTGGGGTTTAACGGAATAGGATACTCCGAAAAAGTTGTCCAAAATTTTGACACCGGCTGCAACGAAGTTGTCTAAAATTGTGACACCGGCTTTCACTGAACCTTAAGGTTCAGTGACTGACAGTGGCGTAGCCAATGGGTGGAGGGGCGATCGATCCTCCCCTTTCCGGGAAAAATTATCAATTAAAAATGCATTAAAAACGAAAATCTGACCCGAAGGGCCAGATTTTCTTTTTCACCGCCCCCCATACCCCGATCCCCTCCCTCTACCACCTACCCTGGTTACGCCACTGGTGACTGAACCATCAAAAACAACTGAATTAATGTCAAAACTTGTTTTACCATCACTTTCTCGTTTACTTAATAGGGATTTATTTACAAAGTTAATAAATTTGTTAACAAAGTTGCGATAAATTTTCCTACAAAAATCCGATGGATCATCAGATTTTCCCTGATAGATTCAGATTTTCTCGGGAAAATCAGATTTTCCTGCAAATTCAGATTTTCCATTAACATATATAAAATCCATAAAAATTTATAAAAAATATCAATAATTATTGATTAACCAATTAATATGGATGGTGAAGCCGATTGGCATACATATCCAGGAAATAGTCCATTTCTTTGTGCATTTGTACAACTAAAAGCATCGTCCCATGTGCCAGCTCCAGTACAAAATCCACACGTGATTTGGAAATATGCAATATATATACATGGATTAGGGACAAAACAAGGGAAAAAAATATTTATCGGGTCCCAATAATTGTATGGAGTTCCATCGGACCAAAAAAAAGTGTTAGTACAAGCTGCAGCGACAGACGTTGCCATTGCGCCGATCCAATACAATTCTTTCGTTGGATTAATCGCTTTAATAACGGATAAAATAAAATTATTATCAGTGACCGAGTGAATAGACGCTAGATGGCCCCCAAAGGATTGACAAATTGATTCAGCGGTTGCCTGACTAGGTGTATCGGTATTGGTTGCCTAAATAGAGTTTTTGTTGTATAGTATGTTTCAAAAAACGATTAAAAAAATGTTCCCAACCCCGGTTAGCAATTAGCGCAAAAATCTATTCCGAATGTCGCGGATTCAATCCCTACGGGAGACGATAAGTTTTTGCCTTTTTTAAAAAGCTTCAAAATCTTCACCAAACATCATTTCTAGAGGTAATTTATGCGGGGAACACGAATCTGCAGTCAGATTTTTGATTTGGCCTAACCTAAGCGACCAAACAGGGATGTCAAGTCTTAAAACTAGCACATCCCTGTTTGGTAGTGAAGGTTAGGTTAAAATCAAAAATCTGACTGCAGATTCGTGTTTCTCGCATAAAATTACCCCTCGAAATGATGTTTTGTGAAAATTTTGAAGCTTTTTAAAAAAGGCAAAAACTTATCGTCTTCAGTGGGGATCGAACTTGCGACGTTCGGAATGGATTTTTGCGCTAATTACTAGCCGGGATCGGGAACATTTTTTTATTGTTTTTTGAAACAGACTATATACAGGGTGAATCATATAGATCAGTACCCAAAGAAAATTCGATATTTTTATTTATTTTCAAAGATTTTGTCATACGGTTTTCTGCCCGCCCCAAATGTTAGAGAATGAATACCATATAACACATGTTGGTTACAGGATAATATGTCCAACCGCATATGCAAGGTGGAGATGGTGATGGGCACGTCGTTGTTGTGCCTATAAAGATCTTATTATTGGAAAGCGATTTTTGCAAATTAAGTTGTTTTTATTTTACTTGTACTAGTAGTACTAGTTGTGCTACTCGTTGTGGTTTGTATTGAGGTAGTAGTACTCGGTGATGAGGTGGAAGTGCTTGTGGTTAAGGCTAAGGTGCTTGTCGATGGTACTGAAAACATGGTTTTTATATTGCTTAAGAATTTTGAAGGGCCGAATTGCATAAGTTCCTTCTATTTATGCTTTATGCAAAGAGTCGTCAAAGTTTTTACTAGAATTTTGTTGCCAGAAAAGTCGTTGTCGTCAACATTTCACTGATTCGCAATTTTTTGCTTGTTTTTTTTCAGAATTAACACCAATTAATAAAAAAATTTGATATTAAAATGACTTTGTAAAAATATATATTTTTCTATGCTGCGACGCATGTTTGACAGCAAAATCAATCATTTTTGGGATTAAAAATCGATTTTTTCGATAAAACCCCATGCTTTTTATAGAAATTTATCATTAAAAATGGATATAACGTTTTTCTTCAGTCAAAAATTGACCGCAAAGTGTCATTTCACCGCAAAATTTTATGAGAAACAACTTTTTATTACATCATTTTGCCAGAAAATTCATCTAAGGGGTCAAAAATCATTTTTACGGTCACAAAAAGGCAAAGGCTTTAAAATAACTTACTAGGACTTGTGGTAGTTATTGTAGCCGTTGTTGTTGTTGGTTTACGAGTAGTTTTGAGCTAAAATTTTTAAATAGTTGTTTAAAAAATAAATCATTGGGCAAAACAATGTAAGGAAACAAGATGTTTGTTTCGTTTTTGCGCGTTCAAGTCATTCTTAAATTTATGGAACATTTGAAATAAGAGTTCACAATTCCAGAAAACACTTCAAATAAGAGTTAACAAATCTATGAAACAATTGGAATAAAGTTTTTGTAACCCTATGAAACCACTGAACTAAATTTATTTTATAACTATTGATTGTTTTAATTGCATGTTTTTTGTTTTAGTTTAGATATTAAGCTTCAAAAATAAAACAAACGCCGCGTTTCTTTGCACCAAAAAAACTATCGTATTCGAAATTTTCGACGAAAAATGAAAATTTTTTGTGAAAAAAATAATTTCGTACTTCAATAAAAGATGTCGTAATTTGGTGCTCCGCAACAAAATATGACTTTTTTAAATTTTGGCCCAGATACGACAAACTAAAGGGACATTCCCTTTTGTACATCTGACAAGGAACACGTACGAACTCAGTATGGAATTTTTTGACGAGATCTATATAGTTTTGTAAAGCAATTTTATGGAATAGATTGCGCATTCCTGAAGCATCCTGTCTCAGGAGTGTGGTTGAGCTCTAGAGGCATTATCTCGCGAAACCTTTAAAAATTTCGATATCTCATGATCCCTGTGTAGAATTAAAAATCCGTCTGACAGTTTTGTAGAGTAGAGTCTGCTGAATTTATTTTTATATACAGTTTTTATAAAATGACAAGATTTTTTAAATTTATGACGGGAAGAATGTTTTGCAGCTCAACCACATTTTTTGCTATATTTTGAAACGGGGGTGGCAGTTGAAACCGCTTCCCTGACTCAGGGAAGATGTATTGAAGCGAAAATGAACTAAAATTCAATTTTCGCTGTAAAACCGGCTGTTTAGGGGTTTTGCTAAGCTGTGAATCGATTGTGCGTATTATTGAACTTTGAAACGCTTTCCTAACCCTGGTTCAGGGAAGGTAGCGAGTGTATTGAAGCAAAAATGGACTACACTCACTGTCTTCTCTGATTCAGGGAAGCGTTTCAAATTTCGAAAATGCGCACAATCGATTCCCTGCCTAGAAAAACCCCTAAACAAGCGGTTTTACGGCGAAAAATTAAATTTTAGTCTATTTTTGCTTCAATACATCCACCACTTCCTTGAATCAAGATCAAGAAATGTGGTGTCCAATCGATTACCCGCATAAAATTACCCCTATATACAAAAAATTAGCCAAATTGGGAAAAAATTTTCGGCGTAATACTATGCGTACGCGGTAGACCTTCAACTAAAGGATTTCAATAAAATTGTCCAAATTTGACATTTTTTGCCAAAAAAGGTCTTTTTTTCTGAGCATTTTCAGCTTATAAAAAAGAATTTTAAAAAAATTGCCTGTGGCGCTGGTTTTTTCTCTAGCTTTAACTTAAAGATTTTAACAAAATTTTCTTAGAAAATCGAAATTTCTGGACGTTTTCAGCTTAAAAAGTGCTTTTCAAACAAATTTTCGCGCCTGTTGGTGCGAAAAAAACATTAGAGAGACAAAGTGAAATTTGAATGTTTTTTTAAAAATCGAGAAAAATCACCTTGACACTCTATGTTTTTTCCAAAATTTTCGAAAAAATATAGGGGACTCTTATGATTATTCAAAATTTTTGGACTTGTGCCCTCTTCGAAATTTTGGAGCTCCTACGGTCCTGAAAACATGTAATTATTTTTTACTTAAAATTTTAATGTTCCGACTTAAATTTGGTCCTCAAAAACTTAAATTTGAGTATTTCATTTAGAAACCCTGGACCTACCTCAGTAAAAATTTACCGGGGTTATGCAACTGTGTTCCCGATTAACATAGTAAGATATAAAAAATGTGCCGTTGGTTCATTTTTTCACTCTCAAATAGCTATCGTAAATATATATAAGGTGAAAATTTAACTTACAATTATCTCTTTGTTTGCATCTGACTTCATACACGAATTTCCAGTTTTAATCAAGGTAATAAAGGATACAAGTAAATGAAAATTCATATTTATATGGCTCTAGTTTTTTCTTGTAACTTCAAAAGTATTTTCTTATAACTTCAAAAAGTATTTTTTTGTAACTTTACTTTAAAAAAGTAGATTTATTTAAAGAGATGACATTTATGGACTAATTTAAGAAAAAAATTTTCTAACAAGATCATTTTTAGAGGTAAAATCATGCAAAAATCGATTGTGCTCATCGCCGAAGTGTGAAAACGTTATCCTGACCCTGATTTTTACTTAAAATTTTAATGTTCCTTATAATGTTTTTGATCGGTGTTTTAAAACGAAAATCAAATATTTTCGGATTTTTATGAGAAAACCGTCGATTCATAGGTTTTTCTAGGCGGGGAACCGATTGCGCGCCCTCCCGAACCGTAAAAATGCTTCCTTGGCCTGATTCAGGAAAGGGATCGGTGTTTTGAAGCGAAAATCAATTTATTTACATAATATAAAATGATTATAATAATATAATTGTAATATAATCCTAAGGCCTAAGCCTAAGGTTTAAGCCTAAGACTAAGGCCTAAGCCTAAAGCCTAAGGCCTAAGTCTAAGGCTTAAAAAACTGAAAATTTTTATAAAACGATCTTTTTTATAAAGTTAAAAAAATACTTTTGAACTAAAGTTAACTTAAAAAATTGTTTTATTTTTATTAAATCAATAGTGTCATGAGTAAAAAATTTGGGAGCTACTATGCCTGGGGGCGCACTTAACAAGGAAAAATTCCGAAATAAAAACATAAAAATTTTTTTGAAAATACATATAGGGGTAAAAATTGACGAGGAACACGCTGGAACTATTATTTTAATGCCAAACTCACTGGAAACCTTTGAATTTTCGCCTTTTTTGAATTTATTTATTTTACTGCTTTTTGAATTCTATCTATTTTTTAAGTTCATAAAAGGCAAAAATTCAAAGGTTTCTAGTGAGTTTGACATAAAAATAATAGTTCCAACGTGTTCCTCGTCAATTTTTACCCCTATATTTTCAAAATCAATTTTGACGCTTTTACTTAGACATTTTTATTCCTGCTAAGTGCATCCCCCCGAGGCGTAGTAGATCCAAATATATAAACAATTGCCAACGCCCACAACCATTGAATTTATACCACTGACCTGATTCTTAAGCAAGGATGGATTCATTTAATGTAAATTCCTAGCAATGGATATCTTTTATTATTCCCAAAAGGTAATCTTCTATCATGCCTCTGTTTTCATGAAAATTTAACCTATTTTTCTTTTCTTCTTGAAAACAATGCGAAAACGGGTTTCGGAAATTTGAACCTGTTATAATGTAGGATCATAACAATGATAAAGAAATCAGGCGAAATACCATAGATAAACAACTTGATCAAGAAAGAAGGACAATGCCATTGTAAATTATAATTTTTTGTTAATTTCAAAATTTTATAACTTCTTATTTTCAGTGTAAGAATTTTCAAAAATAGTTAAATTTTGACAAATATTTCACGAATTTTCTTTTAAATTATCGTAGTGTAAGCCATCTTCGGTGAAAATATTTCGAAAACCAATAGCCTCTCAAAAAGTAATTATCCATTTTTCCCCAATGTGTAATTTTGAGATATGCCCGCTTTTATCCATGGTGCGATTGGCACTAATAAAAGGTCGAAATTATATTGTATCGATCCATAAGTTCCCGGATTTTGAACGGGTTAGCATTCAACTAGAAAATACATACAGTAGCGGAAAAAAAGTGTTCCACCCCCCAGTGGAACACTTTTTTGAGAGTGGAACACTTTTTTCCGCTACTGTAACTAGAACCGTTTCATAATGCCATGAACTCATAAATACACAACTAGAACTACGACTCTAGCAAAATTGGAAACGCAAAATTTCCTTTGTTATCTGGCTTTATGTCGAACTTATCAAAGAGGAAAAATTTAGTGAAAAGACCAGAGGCGAAAAGGTGATGGTTCCACCTACACCACCCATCTAATTTTTTTTACTATACCACCTAGTTTTTTTCAAAAACTCAACTTTTTTCAAAAAATTCAAATTTTTTCGAAACCATAACGAAAACCGTAGCTATAACCGTAACCATAACCATGGTTTCGGTTACGGTTACGATCATAGTTTCGTATAACCGTAACCATAACCGAAACCATGGTTATGGTTACGGTTATAGCTACAGTTTTCGTTATGGTTACGGTTATGATTAATTTTAAGGTTATGGTTTCGGTTATGGTTATAACCATAATCGAAATAATCCGAATCAATTTATAAATATAAAATCTTTCTTTTTCGCTTTAATTTTTGGTTCAAATTCCGGTTTCAGTTCCGATTCCAGTTTCAGTTCCGCTTCTGGAACCGGAACTGTATCTCAATTTTTAAAAGATAGTTTAGGTTCCGGTTCTAGAACCGGGACCTAAATTTTAGAACCGGTACTGGGTGCGAAACCTTCACTGATCATCATGGAAAAAAGTGAAAGTGTAAAAAAATAGTTTAGTCGTTGGAGATTATCTGTGCTTTTACCGTATTAAAATTAACATCGTTCTTAAAAGGTTATATATAACCATCCGTAATGGAAGGCCGCCTCAAAAAATCTCGTAACGGTAAAGCGCTTGTTATACTTTTCCACGGTTTCTTAACTGAACGATTTATCGCGTTAGAAAAGGATTAATGACATGATTTTGGTACCAGGTGAAAGTTCATCGAGCGACCTTGCGAATGAAACAAATTTGTCCGAAACGGATGCAAAAACAAAACCAACACAACTTAAAAGGAGCGTAACATTTATAGCCTATTCTCGAAAAATCGAAAAAAAATTTTTCGATTTTTTCCTAAAACCTACTCTTTAGTAATTTTTAGGCGAAAAATCGAATGCGCGCATTTTCGGAACATGAAAAATTAAGTTTGACCCTGAAAATCAGGGTAGAACTGCGTTTCAACGCGAAAAATTTTTCCAATTTTCTTCTAAAAACCGACTTTTTAGGGTAATTTCTAGGCTAAAAATCGATTGCGCGCATTCCCGAAACGTGAAAATGCTTTCTTGACCCTGATTCAGGGAAATAGTCGTGTATATTGAAGCGAAAATATGAAAATTTTGGATTTTTCTTCTAAAATCACCGTTCTAAGGGTTATTTTAGGCGAAAAATCGATTCAGAGCATCATCGAAGCGTTGCGGTAGAAAAATAATTTTTCAAGAACGATGGTCAAGGATGCATTTTTACGCTTCGTGGATGCGCTGAATCAATTGTGTGAAAATTTTTCTATGACGAATTATGGCCGTTCTTCCGAGCGCATATTTTTCCGAAGATATGGTTGACAAAATTCGAGTTTTGGCCGACAAAATAGGAAGGGGGTCCGGCAAAAATGAAATATGTCATCGTGTTTAGTGCGACGAGTTGCACCCATTGGTATAGAGAAGCATTCCCGTGTTAAACAAATCAAATATTGCATTTATTAAACTTGATTAAAAATTCACGAAAATAGCTTTCAAAATTTATCTCCCAGCACCCACAACAGTTTGAATCACCTTGATCACAAGTGGCCAGTTGTGGCTGAGCCAAGGCAAGAATCGATCTTTCGGAGTATGAGCATGGATGATGGAGAATTTTTTCACTTGAGGGACGATCTCCGCCGGGACTTGATCCGACCATTCTCGGGTGGAACTCGACCATGCGTTTACACCGAAACTATGCCAATCCGGGGTTCTCCATAGCTCTTGTTGGTTTCCGTCGAATAAAACAACAGCGACTCCGCCTTAAAATTAAGTAAAACATCAGATAAAAAATAGATTACCAGTGAAGCCTGAGATCAAGTGACGAGCCTTGAGGGTAGTGGAACCTCTGAGAACACCATTGGCATCCAGGTTGATCGTGGTTTCCATGGTTCGTTTAGAAGCGACTTCATTCGGGCCTTGGTGGCCATTTACGATGACATCGGCAAAACCGGCTAGAAAAGATTTTTTAAAGGGAGGTATTTTTTACGGCTTAATCTCAGAAAAAATTTTTTTTTCTTTTTTATGAAAACATCACTTTTAGGGGTAATTTTGCATGGAGAATCGATTGCGCGCATTCCTGAATCGTGAAAATGCATGCCAGACCTTGATTCAGGAAAGGGATTGGGGCTATTGAAGCGAAAATCAACTAATTCGGTTTTTTACTGAGAAAACATCTTTTCTAGGGTGATTTTAGGCAGAAAATTGATGCGTGTGTTCCCGAACCCTGAAAATGCATGCCTGATCCTGATTCAGGGAAGGGGTAGGGGTATTGAACCTGGATGCCAAAATCAAAAAAATTCGATTTTTATTTTTTATATATTTTCGCTTCAATACCCTAAACCCTAGCCTTAAAAAAATACTCCCCCTCCCCTTTTAAAGAAAATTCAAAGATACCATTAAAAACAGTTGCTAGAAAAAGAAAACCCAAATTAATCATTGTCAATTTGTCTGCAATTGATTTTTCGAGCTTTTACCACTCTTTTTATACAACCAATAAGCCATATAAATGAGCCAATATAGAGCAAATATTTACAAAATTTGACCGGAAAATATAGAAAAATATTTTTCTTATAGAAAAATTTCAAGATTTTTCTTTTAAAAAATATTTAAACAGATGAAAAAATATTCGACTTTTTCAACCAAAAATCCGTGGGTCATCGAGATTTATTTTCGAAAATTTTTATTGCTTTTTAATTGCATTTCAAAATCATGAATTTTATTTATAACTGGTAAATATTTGTTTTTCAATAAAAGCTAATCAACAGGTCTGCGATGTAAGCGGAATGATGTTTCCAATGGATTGAATTTTTGCTTTTACAGGGTGGCACACAAAAAACCGGACACTTAAAAAAAAATGCCTGGAGCCTGAAAGAATCACGCATTTAAAAATGAAGATGCTTTAAAAAAATGCCTTTGCCTGAACAAATGCCTGATATATAAATCTGATTCCGGCGAGATAAGGTAAAATCATAGGTTACCAAGGGGGTAAAGTACCCCCCCCCCCCCACCACTCATTCTCGGACCTTTATAGTCATTCATCCATCCATCATGAGGGTTCGTGTACCCCCTCCCCTTCCAATTTATTCATCATATAAATTTTTGAAAATTTTATCATGTACCTTCCTTGTACCCCCCCCCCCCTGCATTTATCCATCCTGAGGGACAGGTGTATCCCCCCTACTGGTAAACTATGGGTCAAATATTATCTCTCACAGATTCCTAACCAGAATTTAGGTGAGCACATAACATGAAATAAAATTTAGAAAAACATAGTTAATACTATTGGGGTATCTGAGTCTTGTTGAATCTAGGTGCAAGCCATAGTGAAATTGTAATCATATTTGTGGATGATTATAATAAAAAAAATTTTAAATTTTTCTCCAAAAATATGGAAATTTTGGAGTTGTTGTTGAATTTCTGCTTGTTTACGACTTTTTGTTGGCTCGTTAGACCCGAAATCAACGCATACAAACTATTCAAATTGAGATGATGCCAACACGATGATAAGGTAAAAATTTAAATTTTACGATCTAATTTTTTTAATTAGTTTCAATTTTTTCGAATATTTTAAAATCTTTTTTCCAATTTTTTTCAATTTTTTCCGAAATGCTAGAGAGATTTTACTTACGGAGTTGGTGAGCTAGTTCCAAAATATCGATGTTCTAGCTGAAACATGAAAGCTCCATGTTCGACTGCTAGTTGACCCCAGGTATAGGTTAAGAAACATAACAAAGGTGAAGGTACTGGGCTCTCTTTTTTTCCAATTTTTTCAATTTTTTTCGAATTTTTTTCTATTTTTTCTATTTTTTTCAACTTTTTCAATTTTTTTCCAATTTTTTCCATTTTTTGCAATTTTTTCAATTTTTAAAAAAAATTTTCCAATTTTTTCTATTTTTTTGTTTGGCGTGTTGAATTTCTGCTTGTTGATGACTTTTTGTTGGCTCGTTAGAGCCAAAATCATCGCATACAAACTATTCAAATTGAGATGATGCCAACACGATGATAAGGTAAAAATTTTAATTTTACGATCTAATTAGATACATAAAGACCTTTCATAGAGACTCTCTACTATCATTATCTTTTATTTGTCTGGTGTGGTACGAATTTTTCGGAATTGAGTAGTCATGCTCAAAATTGGGATCTTATTAATTCTATGTATATTCCTAGCCCAGATAGAAGCTAAATCATTTCGACAAGTATTTCGACCGGGTTTTATCGATGGTATTCCGCTGAGAGATCACTATGCTAAGCAATTTATAGATCCAGTTGATTACGAGAAGTGCGTGAAAACTCCGGGATCGTTTAATGTGACTATATTCAATTTTACACAGCCGTTGGACCATTTTGATTCGAATAATAAAGGGAATTGGAGTCAGGTAGGATGATGTGCCTCTGTGCTTACACGTTTCTATGTACTTACGTGTTTGGCGTGTTGACCGCTGAATGGCTTCTCCAATGGTATAGTGCACATTACACGGTACATGTGGTCTACAGCTCCACTTTTTTTCGAATTTTTAAAAAAAATTTCGAATGTTTTTCAATTTTCTCCAATTTTTGTAGCCAGGTGCACTATGCCAGTTGAATGTGTTAGTTGCACGGCACCAATCGGCCTAGATTGCTAACCACTACATACATGGTCATCCGAAGAGCTCTACACAATTTCTTTATTTATCAAAATTCTGCATTTTCCATTTTTAGCAAGTCCAATACAGAAACGACATCTTTAAAAAACGTGACGATGGTGATATCATATTCTTGATGGTCGGTGGCGAGAGCCCAGTACCTACACCTTTGTTATGTTTCTTAACCTATACCTGGGGTCAACTAGCGATCGAACATGGAGCTTTCATGTTTCAGCTAGAACATCGATATTTTGGAACTAGCGCACCAACTCCGTAAGTAAAATCTCTCTAGCGTTTCGGAAAAAATTCGAAAAATTTTTTAAAAATTCGAAAAAAATTGAAACTCCGCTTTCAACAATCTCATCCCTGACAATTCTTAGCGACATGAACACTACAAATCTCAAGTGGCTTACTACAGAACTAGCCCTAGCTGATATCAACGCTTTTATCCCAGCTATGAACACAAAGTTTAACTTCAACAAGCCTAAATGGGTCGCATTCGGCGGTTCATACCCAGGTAATCTCTTACACCATTCCTATATGTATTTCTAGGCACCATGGCTGCACTTCTCCGTGTTGTCTACCCTAACATAACTAATGGAAACATCGCTAGTTCGGCCCCGCTTTGGGCTAAAGTAGATTTCTGGGAGTACGCCGAAAAGATGGAACAAGCAATTCAATGGGAGAGTCAGAATAACAAAAGCAACGCTGCTTGTTATAATGAGACAAAAAACGCATTTTCCTACATCAAAACTGCCGTGTACACAGATGCAGGGAGAAATGAGCTGAACAGTGTATTTCAGTAAGATTTCAGTTCTCGCACTTGTAGAAAAATTCTAGGCCCAATGTACGACTTGGTTCAAATATGTCCAACATAGATCTCGACTCTACCAACTTCTTAGCAGGTGTTTTCGGCATATTTCAGGGGATTATCCAGTACACTTTCGATGACAGAGTAAGCCTATTTTTTACAAGAATCTCATCAATTTTAGAACAAAGATACAATCAATGTCACCGGGTTAAATGTTGCAAACCTATGTCAGTATATGGTAGATACTCGATATAATTATACGCAGAGATTGTACAACGTGTATAGCTGGACAGCCGCGTGGGGTGGATATAATCCAGTGCCGTTTGATAACGACTATTGGAATGATATTAGTTTCTGGAGACAGACGAGCTTTCAATCGGGTTAGGTTTATGTAATTCTGGGGCCGAGAATAAAAAATAGTAGTTTGTAGTAAGATGTAGTAAAAAATTTGTAGTTTGTAGTAGGCCCGATCTCTGTTGGAAAAATTTTTTTAAATGATTTTCTAGAAGTAATTTTATGCGGGGAATTGATTGCAACCATTTTCAGAGCGTGAAAACGCTTTCCTGACCCTGATTCAGGCAATTTTAGGGTATTTTTTTGCTATTTTTTACTATTTCGTCCTACAAACTACAAATTTTTTTCTACTTCTTCCTACAAACTATAAATTTTTTTCAACCGAGATTGGACCTCGATCTGCATCCCTGCAAATATTTTCTAAAAGTGATTCTGAATCACCCTGTATTTTTATCAAAGAGCCACAGGAGACTACCCAATATCTCTTAATCCCGAAAATTTACAGCTGCTGCTGCATATCGTGGTTGGATGTGGTTGTCATGTAATGAATTTGGATGGCTTCAGACAACGGACAATGGATATGGAATTTTTCAGAACTTAATCCCACTCAGGCATGTGCATAATATAATAATATAGGTTGTGTGTAAGGTTGAATGTTGGAAAGTTTGTGTTGACTGTGTGACTGGTGTTACTTGTGTTTTCCCATATAAATCACCCGTTTTAGCTTCTACCTCCGTTATTGTACCGATGTTTTCGGCCCTACCATCAACAATGACTATATCCAAAAACATGTAACCAGTACTTCTAGAAAATATGGAGTCCCATGGAGATATAATGTAAGTTTTAAATGTTTTTCAAATATCTCCATTTAGGGAACCAATGTGGTTCTACCAAACGGTTCTCTCGATCCATGGAGCACGCTTGGATGTAATGTTTCTGACGATAGTGTCCATAGAAAAGTTAGAACCACAGTTGGTAAGTTTGAATTCCCCGCAATATTGTGTGACTATTTTAGGGGGAGCTCATTGTGTTGATATGTACCCATACACCCCTAATAGTACTGACTCGGTTGAGCCTAACGATGTGATCAACACTATCAATTTGATTAAAAACGAGACCAGGTATTATGTGAGTTTAGCTGGTCCTTTTGGCGGCACTACTTCTGGAAATACTACATCTAGCGGCACTACTGGACAAGGTATGTCATGATTTTTTTATAAGATTTCAATTTTTAGGGCCGTCCACAAGAATCCAATTTGGTTACCTACTCGCCGGAATGCTAAGTTATTTTGTTATGCGAATTTATTGATTGTTATGCGAATTTATTGATTGTTATGCGAATTTTGGATAATAAACTTTTTTCATATACATCTCAAAAAAGTTAACAAGCACATCAATCAAAAATTAATTGAGCTAAAATCACTAAAAGTAGCCGAAATTTGCCTTAGGCTTAGCCTACTCGAAAAAAATCATCTTGTTTCCCTTATTTTTTTCTCGCCCGCAGAAAGTCAAAATTTTCGGGGAGTGTTTGTACACGTATGTCATGTACCCCTTCGTATCTCCCTGAAAGGCCATTCATCCATCCATTCTGAGGGCCGGTGTACCCCCCCCCCCCCCTACTGGTGAACTATGCTTGTTACCTTTTGTAATCTGCCAAAGTATCGATAAAAATGCTTGATAAGGAACCATTTCTGCAGCTAGATCACGAAATACTGACACATAGTGCAACAAATCTTTTTGAGCAATTTCAAATACCAAACATGGAATCTCTCCCGATAAAGTTCATCCTAGCATACACATCAAGTTTTCATGAAACCCTATCTTTTTCATAGCATCGATTTCTTTGAACAGTTGATCGGCTTCTTTTGGCCCAAAGTTGTTGGTAACCTTGATGGCAACATCACAATCCGCAAATTGTTGAGTTTCGGCTGAATTTTGTTGTTCATGCAAAGAAGATGGTCCAATAAGACGTCCTTTATAAACAGTGGAACTAACACCTTTGCCAAGTGGTGTATCAAAATTTATGTGTATTTTTCCGGGTTTGATTAGAAGAACATCAGTTTTGGTCTTCATTTCTGCTATTTCTTCAGGTTTCACGTTGAACTCCTTGAGAAGTTTGTAAAGTTTGTCATATCGACTTTGCCTGGATCGTATCCGGTATATGGCTATCACTCCAACAAAAATACATACTATAACAAAACCAACACAACTTAAGACAATGACTAATGTGTAATTATAAGGTACAGTTTTAGTCCGGGCTATATATTCAGCATCAATTTGAATGGTATACCCAGTATAGAAGGCGTCGGGGCATTCCGAGCCGTTAAAAAGCAAAGTTAGATTAGTCGTTTTGAAGTATAACATGTGGTTATATACAGTAGTGTTGACAAGTTCATAGGGTGGTTGGTCATCCGAGTAAAATCTTAGCGGACAACTTTCTGGGATATCGGCACTTATGGTGACTGTATAAGCTGCTATGCCACTTTTACAGGAATATATATACCAATCAAACCAACTGTCGACGCTTGAATTATATGGGTAGTTTGGTGACATGGCAACACTATGAGAAAATTTATCAAAACCTTCAAATACATAATAATCATTTGAATCTAAAAAATTTAGTTTTAGTGACTATAAAAGCTGGGTAAATTGGATTCATGCGGGGCTTATATGGGTCTATAGGGTTCCAAAGGGCTCTATAAGGCTCCATATGGCTCAAAAGGATTCCATATTTTTCTAGAGTTCAATCTTTTAATATTAAACGAGAAATATCTGTTTGTCTGTGTCACAGAATTTTGTAATCTTAAGTCCCGTAACGACTTAGATTTTTGGAAAGAGCTCGGTGAGAGAAGAAGAAAAACGACACCAAAATCATGGGAGTATCCCCTCTGGAAAAAATTAAAATTCAATTTTTCATTTTGGCTTTTCAACTTAGGTATTTGATCAGAAATGAAAACCCGTTGCCTTCATGGCGTAGTTGGTAAAGCATTAGTTTTGCAGTCGGAAAGGCGCAGGTTCGATTCCCGGAATGCCGGACAGTTGTCGACTCGGACTCTTGGTCGATCGGACACTATGCCAACCGGACAGTTGGTCGACTCAGGCCAAAGCCTAAGGCCCCTGTTCGGTCGACCAACTTTCCGACAACGGATTCCCGTCTTCGCCAAAATATTTTTGGTTTTCAATATATGTTCTTTTTTTAAATAAAAAATCGATTTATTTGAAAAAACGAAAAATTAGAGGATAGAAATTTAAAAAAAATCGAAAAAAAATTTAAAAAAATTCGAAAAGCTGAAAAAAAATTTAAAAATCGAAAAAAATTGAAAGGGGTCTATAGGGCCTGTAGGGATCCTTACAGGCCCTATAAAATAATTTTGTTGGAGTTAAAATTTACAACCCCTCATTTTGACGCATTTTTTTCAATTTTTTGACCCCCGAAAAATTTTTTCGGAATTTTTCGATGCGCGCAATCGATTTCTTGCATAAAATTACCCCTAAAAGTGATGTTTTTATAAAAAAAAAGAAAAAATGTTTTTTCGGAGATTAGTCCTTAAAGAATACCCTCCCCCTTTAAAAAAGATTTAACAAAAGGCTACTCCCTTGGTTGTTCGGCTTCAAAAACTAGTCCAGTCAGTTACAACATATGAAAAAATAATATATTTGGAAAGATCATGAAAAATGAAGCATTTTTGTTTTTACAACATGTTCTGAATCGTTGTAATTTTCGAGATAATTGCGTTTGAAATTTGTTACAAGCTCTTCGTTGTGATACACAAACTTTTTTGAATTTTTAATCAATTTTTGCATCGATTTTTAAAATTTTCATAAAATGAACATTGTAGCAATTTTTATAGCTAAATGAGAATAACAAAATGACACCAAAATTATCGAATTTGAAAATTGCTTTGGGTTATTGAAACGAAAACATGAATCAGAATTTTCGTTTCAATAACCCAAAACAATGTTC
>JAQGBS010001084.1:0-17299 GCA_034698545.1 Acrobeloides obliquus | reverse complement strand
TTCTTTTTTGAAGGCACTATTAGGACGGTGGATGGTAAGCTTTCTTTCGTTTCTGGATTTTCGACTTGTTTTTTCATACATTTTTGCCAGTAACAATGAAAGATTAATAGCCAGGAAAGGGATAAGATTGCTAAAACGGACAATTTTATGTGAATTTAGATTAAATTTATGTTAATTTTGACCAAAAATGAGATTAATTAGGCTCGAAATGATGAAAATTATGCAAATTTCAGCTAAAATTGTTAAAGTGGATCCAGATAATAGGTCAATCTCCGATAATTTTTTCTCTCGATATGACCGTTATAGGGATAATTTGATGCGAAGAATCGATTGCGCGCACTTCCGAAGCGCGAAAACGCCTCCTTCATCTTGTTTTCGTGAAAATGTCGATTTTTCAATAATTTTTGTTCGCAAGATTGTCAGAAATTTGGAACCAACCCCCGAAATCGATATTTTCACGAAAACAAGGTGAAGGAGGCGTTTTCGCGCTTCGAGAGTGCGCGCAATCATTTCCTCGCATCAAATTACCCCTATATAGGGTCATATTGAAAATTTTTTTGTCGGAGATTGACCTATTATCTGGACCCCCTTTAAAATTTATACAAATTTCAGCTAAAATCGATAAATTGTGTTCGAATTTCGCTCGAAATAGATCAATTTTATGTTTTTACCTAAAGAGTAAAATATCGAACTCCAGCTTAAACTTGATTCACATATTACAGGAATAATGATAGAGCCCAAAGCTCCAGATATTTGGACTCCGGCAGTGTAAATGGAGATAGTTAGGGCCTTATCCTTGACATAAACGTATTTTCCGACAAGAGAGTCGAAAATTGGGTTTACCATACTCTAAAAATGGAGATTTTCGATTCAAAAAGGCTGAAAATTCAGGTCATTCGAATTTTGACAAAAATCAGTTTTGGTCAAACTTCAGATCAGCGATTTTTTGGTCAGAAACCGGGTCAAAATTCGAATTTTTGGCCAGAATTTGGGTCCGAACGCGAATTTTTTACTTGAAAAAGGGTCAATACCAGGGGCGATAAAATGGGTGGTACCACCCCACTCACCTGGGGTGGTATCATCCACCACTCCGAGTGGTGGTGAGTGGTACCACCTTTTCACCCCCTGGTCAATACTCGAGTTTTTATCTTGAACTAAGATCATAGCTCGAGTTTTTAGCCTTAAATCGAATACTTACCTCACTTATTCCCGCCATAAACAATGTAATAAACAACGCATAAAAATTAAAATACGAATATGGCGAAACAAACGTCCAAAAAACATAGTTCAACCCCATAAAACTTATCATCGCTTTCGGCGATATTTTATCCGCCAAAAATCCTGCCGGCAAAACAAAAATTAAATAAGTCCACGATTTCACCGACAATAGCGTATTTTTCTGCGTATTATCAAGAAAAATGTGCTCCTAAAACGTATATGTGTTGTTGCATCCGATTTAGAATTTTATCTGACTCGGATATCCGATTTAGAATATCAGATCCTTCTAAATCAAGCACTATAACTTTCACCACGAATCTCGCCACGCTAACTTCCGCCACTTTCGTGTCAATAAACATTTAAGTTCAGACTAATTAAGTTGCCTGATTTGCAATAAATATATTAACACGAACGTAGCAAAAGTTACGTGGAGAAAGTTATAGTTTTTTGGTAACGTGACGAAAGTTGTCATGGTGAACATGAAATGTGCTCTAAATCAGATATCCGATTATTCCAAATCGAATAAAACGACTCAGGATCGGTTAACTGATCCTGAGTCGTGATCAAGGAGAAATTCCTAGGTTCAATTTTGTCATCGAGAAATCGTCTAGGTTCTATTTTAATCTAAGAGAAATTGCCTTGAACGATTTCAGTCTAACAAGGGAAGGGTCGCCGATGATGGTCGAGAATTTCAAAAACTCATGTCTATTATTATAGGCCACATATGAGTTCTTAACTCAATTTTTTGTAAGTTTCTGAACCTGGTTGAACTGTGAAGACTTAGAGCACCTTTGAAAATTACAGCTAAAACGCGTTTTTTATATAAGTTGAAAATCGATTCTTAAGGGGTCTAGATGGTCTAGTGGTAAAGACGTTAGACTATTGTCCTGAAGGCGTGGGTTCGATCCCGCGTAGTGATCAATTGTATTTTTTACTCGCTAAAATCGTGTTTTGTCACGCCATCTTTTATTTTTGCCTTCATATTTTTAAAGTTCGTGTTGTTCTCATTTTTGTGTTAATGTCTAGTTTTATATTGAATCATGTTTTCATTGTCCTTTATTGATTTTTGTATTATTCTATGTATTGAAACGAAATCCCTGATCATTATAAGAATGTTGATAATTTAATTTTTACAACTTTATTTTATTTTATTGACCACTTACTAATTGTATTGTTTAGTTTCCCTGAAGGAGTTAAACTCCGAAACGTCAAATAAAATTATGTCTACTATTTTCTTGCAAGTGATATCCGGTCATCCACCAGAGTATTTATTTAAAGACTGTATGGAATGTGGGCTATTCTTTTCAGTCTACTTTCTTCATGTTGGCTTATGTTTGCTACTGATAAGGAGAAGTCGTCAGAATGACATAATTCAAAATTAATCCATCAAAATTGGGCTCTAGGAACTCCTACAACGAAAAAAGCGGAACTTCCATAATGGTCGATTTTTTCCACTTTCACGTGAAAATCGTTGTGGAAGTTTCGCATGACGTTTTGAACCCCCGTTGATGAAGTTCCTAGAGCCCAAAATTGAAAGCTTAAATTTTGATGCTTAAAAATTTCGTTTTATGAGCTATGTGAATCCCCATCTCTGTTTCAGTTGAATAATCATTGAAAGAATAAAGCACTGTCAATGAATCTATAAAAGACATGAGAAAGGTTAATGAAAGAGTTTTTTTATGAAAAAATAATAATAAATCAAATTTTGTTATTAGATATTCGTTGAGTTGGTTTTTTAAAATCGAAAGTTTTTTTTGAAACAAGCAAAAAAAATTGGTCACTGCGCGGGATCAAACGCCTTTAGGGCAATAGTCTAACGCCTTTACCACTAGACGCCTTAACATGGAGCTTCGATTTCAACTTGTATAAAAAACGCGTTTTAGCTGTAATTTTCAAAGGTGCTCTAAGTCTTCACAGCTCAACCAGGTTCAGAAAATTCCAAAAATTTAGTTAAGAACTCATATGTGATCTACAATAATAAACATGAGTTGTTGAAATTCTCGACCATCATCTGCGACCCTTCCCTTGTTAGACTGAAATCGCCTATATTCGATTTTAAAGGGATGGTGCACGCTCTGACAATTTTTAAGAACAGATTTTCGTTTCAATAGTTAGACTAAAGTGTAAATCAGATAAACAATTAAGAGTTTAACCAGCTTTTTCAAATTTTTAATTTAATAAAAAAGTTTGATTAAACTCTTAATTGTTTGCCTGATTTGCAATTTATTGTAACGAAAATCTGTTCTTCAAAATTGTTAGAGCATGCACCGTCCTTTAACCTAGTAGAAATCGCTTAGAATTGATTGTAACTAGGGTTGTTGTATCGATATTATTCTACGTTGAAAATACCGATATTATATCGATATACCGAAATTATTACGTTGAAAAAATACCGATACAACATCCCTAATTGTAACCCATGACAAATCGTCTAGATTGGGCTCTAGCAAAATTAAAAACGCAAAAAAGTTACAACAGCGGAAAATTGGCATTATAATTTTCGCCACGAATGTCGCCACGCTAACTTTCGTCATGTAACTCTCGCCACTTTTGTGCCAATAAACATTTAATTTCAGACTAATTGAGTTGCCTGATTTGCAATAAATATGTACATTGACACGAACGTGGCGAAAGTTATAGTTTTTTAGCAACGTGGCGAAAGTTGCTGTGGCGAACTGAAATGTGGCGAAAGTTATAGTGCCAGGAAATTGGAAACGCAAACATTTCTTTGTTGTCTGGCTTTCTGTCGAACTTACCAAAGAGCAAAAACTTAGTGGAAAGACCCTTTTGCTAAATCCGAATCAGCAAAAAGGGTCTTTTCACTAACAAATTTTTCTCTTTGATAAGTTCGACAGAAATCCAGACAAAGAAATTTTTTGCGTTTTCATCGTTTCCAATTTTTCTAGAGCCTTAGATTGAATTAAGTTCTAAATCAGATATCCGATTTAGAACCCATTCTAACTCGGATATCCGATTCAGAGTCGGATAAAATTCTCAATCGCGTGCAACATATAAAAATTTTTTTAAATTTCTTACATTAACTTGAGGTTTAAGCTCAAATGAATCCATTTTAGCCGAGCTATTTTTATGCGTATCTTCTATACTAGTAAATATAGTCCCTAGATTGACTTTTACAAAAACGATGCAGCCATATCCGATCATCATTAATATGGGCAAATATAGCCGTTTTTGTAACGTGACATCAATATTTTTTCCTTTCTTATCCATAACCACGTTTGCGTCTCAGAAAAGCGGAACAATAGAGGCATCTTATCACTGGCCATTTGATTATATACTTGAAATATGTTCTCTGACATCGTGCTTATAAACAAGTGCATCGTGTCTTTGTGTTCTGGATCAATAAAATTAAGTTTTTATGTAAAAAATTGTAATACAGTTGAAAAAGAATCGCATCAAAAGCCAAAGAACAGGTGGAAAAAATTCGCTTCGCAAGTGAAACTTTGAAAAATAATTTGATGGACCAGATCATTCACCTTTTGACTTCTAAAAAAAGAAATTTATGCGAAAGTTAAAAAACTTGTGATTTTTGCATGACATCTTGATCCATGACCGAATGACTAGGACGCTAGAATTCCATTTCTAATGGGAAGGGTTCGATCCCCGGAGGTCGAAATGTTAATTTTAACGAATCAAAACAAGTTGTGAAAGCAAACCCCCCATAAAATTACGTGAAATTTTTTGCCTTTCCTTATTTTCGATTTTGACCTATGTGGGACTCTATACAGCACGGAGGCCCAAAACGTGCAAAAAGTGGGAACACCTCAAAAAAATTTGAAAAGTTGAAATTTTTGTTTCGAGGATTGAAGATTTTTTTCTTCACAGATGTTTTATTAAGCATATAAAGATACGTTTTTTGAGAAAAAACCATTTGTTCCCACTTTTGGAGCACTTTGGTCCATCGTGACAGATGGTGTTATCTCTAGATATTCCCTAGAGATAACACCATCTGTATAGAGTCCCACATAGGTCAAAACCCCATTTGTGAACCTATGGATATAACCACCATACGTGGGTAATAATGGAAATGATTCACCCCCCCCCTCCCCACATTTCGCAGATCAGTGCACCCCGGGGGTGCACTGATCAGTGCAGTTCGGCTCCCCCCCCCCCAAAAATGTTTGATTTATGCGAATTTTGGGGGGGGGGGCCAAAGTGCATAAGTTCCTGGAAATCTAGCGTCCTAGCCATTCGATCATGGGTCAAGATTTCATGCAAAAATCACAAGTTTAATCAGGTTTTTCTTCATCACACAATGGTTTTCGTAAAAAGTGGTGAGAACTAAAGTTGTTCAGCATACGTTAAGGAATTCATTGAGCTATCACTCGGCCCAGCTGGAATTAATTTTAGGAATTTTCAATCGATGACCTCCGACCTTCAAAGTGACCCCATTTCGATGCAGACCCGCCAATTTTTATGATTTTTTGCATGGACTTTCCTCATATGTTGGACAACAAAATCAGTTGAATTTAGGCCGCCACTAGATTGATTTTGTAAAAGTCAATCTAGGGACCAGGATTCTTTCTAATCATTTTGCAAAAAACACATGAGAAAATATTTTTTCTATCAAAAAATATCGCAGTTTTAATCGGAATGTTTGACTTACAATTAGACACCCTGTAGTTCAACAAAATCAATTTATGCACAATCTTTATTGCAAAAAGAGAAAAAATAGGTGCCATTGAACTGTGGGTACCCCCCCCCCCCATCCAAAAACTTACAAAATTGTATAAAATTTCCGCCTTTTTCAACAAAAATGACAAAATTTACCAAAAATGCTCTCAGAAAATGACCATTTTTGGTGAAAAATGGCAAATTTTGTACATCTTGGGCATTAGGATATTGTCCAACTTTTTGTTTCTTCAACGGATTTTCTCCAACTTGTGACTTTTTTTAATACTAAAAATGTCCGAACTTTTTCTTTTTTCCAATTTACCTCATTTCTCATCAAAATCGTCATTTTCTGATCATTTTTCCTGATCAAAACAAGCATCTTCCAGGAAAAAAAGGTTGGAGAAACTCCGTTGGAAAAAAGAGAAAAAGTTGGAAACATCCTAATGCCCATTTTTGTTGAAAAGGTAGACAATTTTGTATATAAAAATTTTTGAGCGGGTACCCAAAGTTCAATAGTACCGAAAAATATATAAAAGTTAGCTATTTGTACAAATTTTGCATACAATAAAAAGATATTATACTATATATCAATCAATGCATTTTCCGTTCAATTTTCTTCACACCATGTTCTTAAAAAAGAAATTTAAAAAGAAGCTTTTGCTAGTGTATATTTCTCGAAAAATTGGGATGGCACTAGTAGGGTTGGTTTTTGACCGGTCAATTGACCGATCAAATTCATTAAGATCGATGATTTCAATAAATTTTGAGCAAAAAATTCAATTTTTTCAATAAAAATTCGATTTTTGAGAAAAAAAATTCAATTTTTGAGCAAAAATTTCGATTTTCAACCAAAAAAACATGCCACGTTTTGGGATGGTGTTTGCCACTTTTTCTATTTTGGCATGTAACATCCCTACGACTAGTGTATGCTCAAAGTTACAAAAAGTAATTTTGTCAGGCTGCATGCTAAACGTCTCGACTTTACAACTAACAAGGGACCTTCAAGGTCCGAGAAACTATTTTAAAATACGTTTTTTTGAAGCGAAAAAAGAAATCGTTCCGTAACTTTGTTGCCTGCACTGAGACGAATCGATTGATAGGCCGATCTCGAAGAATGGATGATGCCATAAAAAGTTATAAGATTTTGAAGTTTCAAAAAAGTCAAAATAGTTTCATTCGTATCGTTTCATCCTCTTCGTTTCATTCGAGTCTATGCCCAAAAAACGATGTTTTTCGAACTTAGAAAAAATTTACAAAATCGAAAAGTTTCTCTGTTATAAATCGCGATAATTCTTTTGTAAGCATGTTATTAGCAAAGCAAATAAGTGTTTTATCAAGTTTTTCTGGGTGTCTCACTTTTTTGCACAGTTTAGGGCAAATGTTAGCATTCGTGAAACGATATTTCATGACGATTTCCGGACGCTAGCCGTCTGGAAATTGTGAAATGCATTATTTCCGGACGATTTCCAGAAGGCTAGCGTCCGGACACGATTTCCTGACTGCTAGCGTCCGGAAATACTATAATTTTCAGACTGCTAGCGTCCGTAAATCGTCGTGAAATGCGCTTCACGACTGGTAGCACCCTTTACTCTGCCGTGAGGCGGTGACACAGTTGTCACTTTTTGTAATTTTGAGCATCACTAGCGCTAATTATTACCACACTCAAAAAAATCAATTTTCTTGCCATGTGCATAATATAAAAGTGCAGGAAATTGATTTTCTTGAATACACTTTTCGTTTTTTAAAACATAAATCTCAAAAACTTGTCATTACCAATGTCGTCAGCAGCCTCATTTGTGGCCCGTTTTAAAGTTTTAGCAGTCTTATCTATAGCTCTTTCGGCACGGTTACCTAAATTTGCATGAGCAAGTTTTATTCAAATCAAAACTAACGTCGCCTAAATGGTCTTCGAATTCGAGCCACAAAACGATCAAAAGAGCTTTTCTAAAAAAAATTCGCATACTAAATTTTTGAAAAAAATCTTCACAACTTACAAAAGACATTCCAACCGTGCGCCAAGAACAAAACAACAATCATATGAAAAAGGTAAATGTGGAATTGGAATGCACCTAATTGCGCAGTCATTTCAACCGGTTTTCTCAGCATCAAAATTTTCAAATAACACCCAAAAATATGCACTATACATTTGCAATCGAATTTTATATGAACAAATAATTGTGAACAATCGCTTCCGGTGTATGAAGAAT
Source organism: Acrobeloides obliquus (assembly GCA_034698545.1). Taxonomy (NCBI): domain Eukaryota; kingdom Metazoa; phylum Nematoda; class Chromadorea; order Rhabditida; family Cephalobidae; genus Acrobeloides; species Acrobeloides obliquus. The sequence continues at coordinate 9,242 of JAQGBS010001084.1, read as the reverse complement.
ACAAAATTCACACCAAATGTAATGAATTCAAAACGCTATATAGTCTGTTTCATCGAGAGAGTGAAAAAAAGTCATGACCACGTAAAAGAAACAAAAAGGATCAGGTCTATTACGAAAGGATATGAAACATAAGGGTCTCCATGGTGGGCTAAAGTGGGAAAAATATAAAAATATATCTTTGATAAAAACATGTTCTTACTTTTGTTAATTTTGAGTTATATGGGTTTTCGTAGTCGAAAACACGATTTGAGCTGGGCTATGGTCTAGCTCGTTACACCAAACTCAGATCCGTTGATTTGCCTGAATATTGACACGAAAACTCATAATTGTTTTAATCAATTTTGGGTCCCTCTGAGGGTAATTTTAGGCGTAGAATCCGAAAAAATATTAATTTTTGATGAAAAGATTTTTTAAGGGGTCAAAACAGGGGTTTTAAAAAAATTTTCAAAAATAGAGGGTACCCCCTGTTTTGACCCCTTAAAAAATTTTTCATCAAAAATTAATATTTTTTCGGATTCTACGCCTAAAATTACCCCCAGAGGGGCCCAAATTGATTAAAACAATCATGAGTTTTCGTGTCGATATTCAGGCAAATCAACGGATCTGAGTTTGGTGTAACGAGCTAGACCATAGCCTTTGAGCGGATCCAAGATTAGCTTAATTTTTTCTGATGGTATAAAATTATGCCGGCTTCATACTTTTCCACTTGAAACACGAATTGAAATTATATAGCAAACTTGCAAAACTCAACAATAACAATTTATTCCAAAACTTAACAATAACAAACAAATCAATATAATCTAATATTTATCAAAATGATTCAGACGATAAATTCTTGTAGTACCTGCTTCTGTTCCAAAAGCTACAAATCCACTGTGCGGTGAGAAATCGGCACAGGTGATTTGGTAACGCTCGAACATCTCTTGTTTGGCTGGGAAGTTTTGGAAGACCGTTCCACTTCGGGTTTGCAATAGACGGAGAGACATTTTCTAAAAAATAAAAGTATAGATACAAAAAAATGCAAAATACTTTTTCTAAAGAGCCAAAAGCTAGCGCTTGAGAATCATGGTTAAATTTCAAGAAAGAAGCTGATGTGGTTAAATTAGAAATCGTATACAAAGGTTTTGGAGCTTGAGATTGCCTAGTTGAATTCACATCATAAATGTTCACAATGCCAGTATTTGAGCTAAAATGACAAAAGTTATAACAAGTTTTGCAAATTGAGTTAGGTTATTGAAATGGAAACCCTGAATCAGAGTTTTCGTTTCAATAACCCAACTCGGTCTCCAAAATGGATAATTTTTGTGTCATTTTATTCGTCCCATAGAAACGAATAAAATGATGTTAGAAAAAATGATTGAAAAATGCGTTATCTTATCACTTATCACATCCTTTTTCATTATAATTTCAAACATCACTATCCTAGATACACGACTGCCTTTATGGACCCTTACAACGAATTTCAACCACAATGAACCCTAGTCTTTTTGGACCCATACAATACAATGAATATCGATTTTAACAACATAAATACAAACCCGGCTGCAAGAAACTGCTCATTGGGGCTAACACTTAAACAAGTCGGGTGGATGCAGCCTTCATCAGTAAACGTAAAATGTTCGTCTTTCATAGACAAGTTCCACACATAGATGGTTCCATTATCTATAAATTTTATATATAGCAACTACCTGGAGAGACACAATAAAAATACCTGCAGAGGCATAAATCGTGTGATCGTCACGCGGTGAAAAACAGACGTCAACAATATTAGCAGCGGCACAAAATGTGTGCAGATGCTCCATCGTCTAAAATAGATTTTCTATAAAAAGCAAATATTGAGCAAAAAAAATTTTTTTGAACCAAGATCGATTAAAAAATAATCGATTTCAATTTAGAGTTCAAACTTAGGTCTAGAATCAATTTTTCCTGCATACCTTTAAGGCAAAAACATAAACGTGGGCACTTGATCCAATAAAGGCTATCAATTCACCGCTATTTGAAATTGCGAATTTGCCATAGTTATAATTGGGTAGCACTAAAATAGATCATTTAAAAATCACAAGGTTTAAAAAATACCTTTAGGCCTAGGAATTTGTACTACTTTGCCATCAATCAGATCATACGAGAAAAAATATGGCTAAAAAAATTATTGTACTACAAAAACATAGTATTCAAATGAATTGGTAACTAAAAACAAAATTTTTGAAAATTTGAAGAAAGTGGTTGTTTATGTTTATGTTCAAACCGCCGATGATAGTAGGTCTAATGGAGCAAAAAATTTTTTTAAGACAAATTTTTTAATAAATGCTTATTTTTACGATGGAAATACTCAAAAAATTACAATTTTTATTAAAAAATGGAAATTTTAGAACAATTTTAGTGAAATCTTTTAGTTAAGGTAAAAACCAGTCCCCCTTAGTTATGTCACTGGCACCCTGTAAATTATTAGTAGCCGAATATAAGTCATGAAGGAATTGACTATGTTCAACAAAAGGCTAACCAAACGAGTAGATCCAATAAAAATCGAGTTCCCGTTATTATAGTAATCTGCCGACGAGATAATATACTTATCAAATGCAACTTCTTGGAGAAAATTTTCTTCTGGCTTTAAGGTAATATCATCAAGACTTTTACAGACCTAAAAAATTGGGTTCAAGAAAGCACAAAACGTATCCAAGATACCTCAAAAAGTGCGAGTTTCCCATGATAACTAGCAGTCATCAAAACTGGACGATGAGGATGGAATTTCATAACTTTTAAGTTGCCCTAAAAAATCTTGTTTAAAAAATATAATCCGTAAAAATGTGTAGCATACATTTCCATGGTGACCAATAGTTATATCCTTTAGCTTGCTGAAATTCAGATGGGTCTTTGGCAAGAGCTGTGATTTTGTCACATATTTACTCGTGGATTTGGTCATTTCTTTGAACGCGTCCATTATATCCTCTTCATCTGAATCTACTGGACCTAAGCGATTCGCTTCGGCGGCTTCTAAAATAGGTGATAATTTTTCACCGCACCAAAACTTCCTAGGGCTATTCAAGTCTGGGCCTCAATAACGTAAAAAAATGAAAATTTTTCCTAGAAAATGACCTCTTTAGCGTAATTTATAGCGAGTAATCCAAAAAACGCATTACCGAAGCATAAAAACACTTTGTTGGCCGTGTTTGTCAAGTAGAAACACAGATCGTTTCTCTTATGTTATCAGAAAACGAACAAGAATCGCATGTTATATCATTTTCAAGTTATATGAACTTTGCTCTAAACAGTGTCAGGGAAGTGCTTTTACGCTTCGGGAGTACGTTTTTGGATTCTTTGTTAAAAATTACGCCAAAGGAGTCATTTTCCAGAAAAAATTTTCACGTCATTGGGGCTCCGAGACTTGAATAGCCCCAACTTCCTCACGTTTAACAGTAGCCCATGCTGGAGTATTTTCAATTAGTGCAGATTTCTGGTTTCTCTCACGTCGTCGTTTTTGGTATTCCTAAATATAGAATTTCGACAAATATGAGAAAAATGTTGGATCAAGCCTTTTGTCACAACTTATTTTGTATTGAAAAATTTTCAAAGATAAGAATTTTTGACAAATTTTCGATTCTTGAATTTTTTTCCAAGAATAAGCAAGATAAGCACTCTATGACCCACCTTCATAGAAATAGCATCACTTGGATTAATTGATGATCTAGATTCTGGTGCTTCTTCCGTTTCATCATCATCCTGCCAAACGGGCTTCAAAATTGAAGATGTCTGCAAAAAAATTAGAATTTTTATTACCCTGGACCCTCAACGAACCTCAGAATCTTGAGTTTTCTCCTTCTCCACTTTATTATCTTCATCTGAATCGGAAAGATCTTTAAAAAACGATCCACCAAACAATTTCTTCGTCAAAGAGGACTCTTCCACATTTATTGCTCCATGCTTTAGTTTAAGTTCCTGTTTTACAACATGTTCATTGTAGGGGTCTAAACAAAAAAGATTTAAAAAATCAATGTTTAAAAATCAGAAAATTACCTTGTTTCTTCTTTTTAGGGAAAGTACGGCGTGGATTTTTAGACCCTCGTTTTCGAGAAGCTGACCAATCTTGTATTTCCTGCTCCATCAATTTTCAAATTAAAAGCTAAAAGTAATAAAAACATGAGAAATTTAATATAAAAAAACTGCCCGGGTTCGATTCCCGGCGGAACACATTCCCTTGCCTCGACGAGAGGCCGCGCTCTTATTCTCCCATAATAGTATTATTATGATAATATTGCTGGTAACGGCGTTTGGGGGGTGAGAATTCCCTCTTATGGCTCTAGGAACTTCCACAACGGCCGATTTTCTCCACTTTCTCGTGATCAAAAACAAAAAATTTCTTCATATTCGAGTCCCCCATATCGAAAAACCCTTGGATACAAAAAATCAACTGGAAAAAATTATATTTTTACTGTAAGGGAGATCAAGGGGTTAAAAAAATTGAATTTAAACAATTTTTTCCAGCTGATTTTTTGTATCCACGGATTTTTCGATATGAGGAAATCGAATATGACGGAATTTTTTTTGATCACGAGAAAGTGGAGAAAATCGACCATTGTAGAAGTTCCTAGAGCACCTCTTATGGGTTTTTTAGTTAATTTTTCTTTTAGAATTCATTTTTGGCATAATGTTTAAAAAACATTCGATTTAATAACCAACACATTTTTATAACTCAAACAACAGGACTTTTCCCATACAAAAATTACAGAGATATTGTAAATAGCAGGGGGGGGGGGCAAAAGTTCGGGGACACTCAAATTTTTTTTTTAAATAATAAATTTTTTTAAAATTTTGTAGGGGGTCAGAGAAATTTTTAAAAATTTTGTAGGGGTCAAGGAAATTTTTAAAACTTTCCCTGACCCCCTACAAAATTTAAAAAAAATTATTATTTAAAAAAAAATTTTGGATGTCCCTGAACTTTTGTCGGTCTGTTCCCGAACTTTTGCCCCCCCTGATAATTTGTAGGAACCGTCATGCGTTAATAGGGGTTTTTAAAGATTTTTTGGCTGATTCGGGCCTATTCTGCGCTCAAAATCAAAAAATTCTTTCGGGTTCATATTCCCCATACCCGAAAACCCCTAGTCAGGGGGCGAAAAAATGGGTGATAGCACCCAAAATTCACCCACCCATCACCCAGTGGGTGGCATCACCCACATCACCTATCACCCATGGGTGAATCACCCATTATCACCCATCACCCATGGGTGAATCACCCACAATCACCCATCATTTTTTCACCCAGTGGGTGATGGGTGATTTGGGTGATTGGCACCCAAATCACAATGGGTGATGGGTGCCAATCACCCATGACCCAAAATCACCCAATGGGTGATCACCCAAATTGTGGGTGATGGGTGGGTTATGGGTGATGGCACCTTTTCGCCCCCTGCATCCAACAAAGTATTAATGCCAAATGGTTGATACTGCACTTTATGGTATCCGTTCGAATCCTGCTGTTGTCCATTTTGTTTTCAAAGTTACGGGAAAGCTAAGGAAATTTTTCATCTGAAAAATACGAAATCAGGCGACTTACACTGAAAAATTTTTTCAGTTTTCCCATGACTTTGCATTTTTCTCGTAACTTTTTGCTCCTCCTCTTTGTGTTCTTTTAAATTTTTAAAAAGAAATACGAAATTTTTTATAGCTTCCTGAAACGAATAAAATGACAACAAAATTGTTGAATTTATGTTTTGGGTTATTGAAACGCAAACATGAATCAGGGTTTTCGTTTCAATAACCCAAAACATTTTTTAAATTCAATAATATCGGTGAGCTATAAAAAATAATGTCTTTTTAATTTAAAAGGCAAAAAATAAAACAAATATCGCAAGTGGGATCCGAACCTGCGAACTTAAAGCGTTTTCTTGGAGTCTTAACCATTTGGCCATGGTATTTTGTTCCTGCGACACTTTTTGTTATTTTGGTCCTCTGTGTATGTAGAAATTTATAACATGTACTCTCTATGGATTAATTTTTGAATGCCTTTACAAGCCAAATGGTTTTTAATTTAAACAAATTATTTTCTACATAAAAATTTCATTTTTTTATAGATACAGAAGGAAACGAACTGCTTCTTCAATAAACTCCTCCAAATTCAACTCAAGTTCGGATACTATTGTGACTGGGAATGCTACCCATTATAATAGTATCAAGCCTTTTCAACATCACATCGAATTCTCAAATGGACATCTGAAGATGGTTCCTGCTGGGGTTCATTTGTATGGTAGTAAAAGTGCTTCGAATATTGTTGGGATTACTTCTAGCCTTAGAGCTATGCCAACTGCTACACTTATAAGGTAGGAAAGATGAAGAGTTTTTTAATTTTTTCAAATTTTGTCTATTTTTTGAATTAGAGATGTTCTATTTTTTTACATTCATGACACGAATTCGCTAATAGTGATGTTCAAAGTGACCATGATAAAAGGTTGTGATACAGTAGCAAGCAAAAAACTTTACGCAAGCAAAAATTATGGACAAAAATATTTTTATCATATCTCAGCTTTTTGAAAAGCTTTTCACTCGCGGATTTTTTTAGGACTAGACAAACGATTGTGAGGAATCTTATGAAGCAATCAATTTTAAGTTTTGACTGCGAGTTTTCGTTGTAATGCGCAAATAAGTTATAATATAATTTCGCTGTTTGCGTAAAGTTTTTTGCTTGTTAGTGTAAGATAACTCATTTTGATAACAGTGATCACGATTTATGTGAAAACGTTACCACCCAATGTGTAACGTTATCAAAATGCTATACAGTCAAACCTCGATATAAGCGCCCCCCCCCCCTAGGGAGGGGCACTTATATCGAAATGGAGGTATCGAGGTTTTCGTAAAAGAGTAGTGATGTCAGGGCGGTGGGATACTAGCGGACGGACATTTGCGGACGGGACATTATCGGAAGGACATTTGCGGATGGACAGTTGCGGACGGACTTTTGCGGACGAAAAGATTGAAAAATTCAATTTTTTCAAAAATTTAACTTTTTTTAAAAATTCAAATTTTTGAAACATTTGAATTTTTCAAACTTTTCGTCCGCAAAAGTCCGTCCGCAAATATCCCACCGCCGATGTCAATATGAGTTCATGATCTATCATGAACTCATATTCACCTGGATTTCTTTCGGGAGGGGGCGCTTATATCAAGGTTTGACTGTATGAACTGCGCAACGCAGCTTCAAATTGACTTCTCACTTGATGCACATGGCTGTATCTATCATTAGAAAACAGACTAAATTTTCTAACGCAATAAATAAACATTAAAAATTTCTTTTTGATGAGTTCCAATTAAATTAGACAACATAGAAATTTTTATTTAAAAAACCGAAAAATTTTTTAAATTTATTAAAGAATCCATGTTTAGTTCAAAATTGATCAATTTAGATCGATGCCAAAAAGAATGCCTTCAAACAATTTTGTGGCAAGAAAAACCGCTATTCGAATCCCTACCGAAGTCTACTATACCGTTGGTCGACATTATGAAGAAATTGCTGAAAGCACTTCGAATCAGTCTCCACATCTATTCGACAGCTTTATCGAAGACATCAACCAAAATCTACGGTATTTCGATGCCTATCAAATTGATAGGAAACCTCCACCAACATCCAGGCCTCCGCTGCCACCTGGAAGCTTACTAGCAAATTCCCCAGATTCAGTGAATTCTGGACCGGTATTACCTGGATTTCGAGATGACTTGAGTTCATCCACAGAGCCGGAGTTGGAAAAATTTAATCAAGAAAATGAAGAACAACATTTGCCTAAATCAAGACTAGGAGATATTGGTGGAAGAGAAAGTGGTTATGGAACTGGAACTAGCCGGCTATGGCACAGCCCACAAGTTTTGCAACGTCAAAGAAAAAGGTAAATTTGAACAAGAGCACTTAATTATAATAATGCTTTCAAAAAGACGCTTCATTGAATTCTCATTATTATCTCCATTTCATTTAAAGGAACTTATGCACTTCGGCCCTCCCCCCCCCCAAATTTGGAGGGGGGGAGCCTAACTGCACTGATCAGTGCAGTTTGTCCCCCCCCCTCCCAAATTTTTGGGGGGTCCGAAGTGCATAAATTTCCAAAGGAACTTATGCACTTCGGACCCCCAAAAAGTTTGGGGGGGGGGGACAAACTGTACTGATCAGTGCAAAATGTTTGATTTATACGAATTTTGGGGGGGGGGCCAAACTGCACTGACCAGTGCAGTTAGGCCCCCCCCCCCAAATTTGGAGGGGGGGGCGAAGTGCTTAAGTTCCCATTTAAATATAAAAAATTTTTTACTGAGTTCAAAAAAATGTTAGACACAATGCTAATTTTTTGTATATCACTTTTTTAGTGATGGTAAATCTCCAAGTGTTTCTTTGGAAACTCCTCCGTCGAATTTTTTCGTCTTAAATTCCAAAAATCCTACTCCAACTCAAATTTGTGACCAAACTGCGGCTCAAACCATGACTTATGTTTAATTTTTCTCATGCTAAAAGTCGGGTAAATATAAATTACGGGTCTTTTTTGTACAGTCAAACTTCGATTTAAAACCATCCCTCGGGAGGACATACATAAAATTCCTTCGCGTTATAGCTCTTTTTCGAACTTATTAAAAAATAAGTTTTTGATAAGTTCAAGAATTTCACAGATTTTATTCAAAAATAGGGGAGTAGCACTAAATCGAGGTTTAACTGAAAACGAATTTTTATTTGTATTATAATTTAAAAAAATAAATGAATGAAATTTTTAAATATTGTTGGTGTCTAACTTTTACAATTTCAACAGCGAGATTTAATCATAATCTTTCATAAAATTTCTTCGCTATCTAGCTCTTTTTTGAACTTATTAAAATTAAATATAAAGATTTACTAATGATTAAAAATATGAAACTTGGCTACAAAGATATAAGGCCTATATCCATTTTTGGGCACTCAATTTGAACGAGAAAAAACTGGTCAGAAAATGGATCCAACAGATGCTTCCAATATGATGAAAACTTAATCTCAAACAAATAGATCAAAACGCTTTGGTATAGAAGATCGTATGAACAGATTGTCATCCAAATGAAGTTTTTTTACTGCAATCGGAGTGAAATCAACTTCATTCCGAATGAAGTGATATTTCAGTTCACCACTGTCGCGACGGAAGTATAAATGGCGCCTTAGGCACCTTTGCAATCCTTATTTATTTGACGCAGAAAATCTTTATACATACAATTTGATGAAAATAAAAAATGTTGTTTAAATCTTGGCTCTT
>JAQGBS010001083.1:0-17300 GCA_034698545.1 Acrobeloides obliquus | reverse complement strand
ATGCTATGCGCATATCTATCTCCATTCAACCAGTTTCCAAAACTTGGTGAAGCTACAACACAGGCCTAAAAATTGAAGAAAAAAAGTTGTCAACTTGTTAACCTCTGTGTATAGCATATATTTTTGAGGAAAATTATTATGGACTTGAGTTAATAGATATGCATTGTCAGGGTTATCTCCATACCAGTGGACTGCTATGCCGTCTACATAGTTATATGCGTCTTTATCGTACAATACCTAAAAAGGTTGGAAATCATTTCTTATACTGCTCTCCCGCTCGACAATTGATTATACATCTGTGTTACGGCCACATGCGTGTGCTAGGAAAGTTTTTGATCCCCTTTCAAAAATAGGCAGACATACAGGTAGAAAGCGCGATAGGCAGACAGGGATGCAGGAAGAGAGACAAGCAAGCATGCAGGTAAGCAAACAGATAGGCAGGATAGAGGCAGCAGAAAGGATAGAAGAAAAAGTATGTTTTTTGAAGTCAGTATGTTTTTTTCGAAATTTTTCTTATAAGGGTACTATAATTTTTCAATATTTTGGGAGTGGCTCCCCACTCAAAAGTAGTACAAAATCCTACTACCCCCACTCAATCCAGACCATCTCCTTTTCACCTATGGTCGAGAGGTCAAGCGGGCGGGCAGAAGGTCTTTCTATCCAAATTGGTCCAGATATTTATCTATGTGCTCCTTCCCACTTTTTTTGTATAATTTTTACCGTGTTAGCATAGTCAACAACATTGCCCCTAAAATCGTCACAAATCATAAGTTTCAAATGTTTTGTTATTGGATTTGATCGAAGAGCTTGTCCCCAAAGGCCTTTAGTATAATCTCTAAATATTATTTTAAAAATAAAAATTCAAAAAAGAATAAAACTTATACCTTTCCATAGTAGAATCAAAATACATAGCTTGAAAACCGTAATCAAGATCCTCTCCTTCACTGGGTTCGTTTTCCATGGTAACACCCCAATAAGTAATATTGTTTTTCGCATATTCCTCGAAATATCTAAATGATTTTATGGAGTTGATTTTTTATATCGAGCCCTAGCTCCGAACCCCGGCTTTCAGGCCGAAGTCCTGATTTTCCTATAGAGGGCTCGGATAGCTCTCTACCCCAGGTTCTCAACCTTTTTTACTGATGAGATTCATTTTGTTCGATTTTTTCTTACCTAAGGAAATAATTAGCCCAAGTTTGATAATATGGACCGCCAAATTCTCCTTTTAGTAAACCACCACCTTTCATTAATCCAGTGGTTTTCATCCATCCTGGAGCAGACCATGGAGAAGCAAAAAGCTTGAGTTTATAGCCGAGCAGATTTTTTGCCATTTTTATAAATGGGATCTAAATTTTTTGAATAGTTTATCTAAAAAATTTCGTAAAATGTTCTATATTTACACTACGGAATCCGGCGGTATCCCACTTCATCCCATGGACAATTTATCCAACTGAGGCATTTCATCTAATAAGGACACTTCATCCAATCAGGACACTTTGCCCAATGGGCAATTCATCCTATGAGGATACTTCATCCAATGAACTCTTCGTCTTTTGGATAAAGTGTTCTCATTGTACGAATGTATCTCATTGGACGAAGTGTCCATTGGATGAAGTGTTCTGGTAACACCATTCTCCAGACACCACCGCTTTTCGGTCACATTGATGTTTATGTCTCTGGCATACCTTATAATTATAATCTTCTTCTGTTAAAGCAAAATTAGTCAAATTTAGATCTCCAACCACATCATCATAAGAATAGGGGTGAGTAGAAAAGTCACAACTAGCCATTGGTGTACGCCCTATGGTGTAACCAATTCCTAAAAATTGAAAATTGCAATCTTCGAGTTCAAAATTTTGTGCATCACACGTGCACTGACGTGGTAAAATTTTGGGGTGGGGTCCTGCGAAAAGGGATGAGGGATAGGAGATAGAATAAGGAGTATATAACAACTCGTCGAAGGCGATGCTCTACCCCCAAATTTATTGAAAATTTTCAATAAATTTGTAAAAAATTTAAGTAAAAATAAAATTTTGGTGATAAAATTTGTCATAAAAATACATAAAAAACAAAAAATAAAAAAGAATTGAAAAGAAATTAAAGAAAAACAAAAATTTGGACGGCAGTGGGATTCGACCCCAGCCAAAAATCCATATAGTCGGAAGCATATCCACTGCACCATCAGTGCTGCTAGTATCATTTGACCATAAGAAAGCTTGTAAATTTCTTCTCTGAAAATACGAATTCTCGAATTTTGGGGAGTGGATTTTCTTTATCAGTGCCCTACACTGATAAAAAATATTAAAAAAAGTTGGTATGAATAGACGATTTTTTTGTACTACTTCCATTGTAATAGGGAAAAAATTTCATTTTTTCGATTTCGGGGGGGGGGGGGGTGCAATTGCCCTCTAGCGTCGCCTATAAGCATTTCAACCAAAACTGTGGGATGGGGGAGGGATAGTAGCGTTTCCACACTTTAAAAATTTTACCACCCCACAAACATGTGTGTATGCATTTTACCTCCAGGACCAAAATAAGCATGAATTAAATTCTGCTGAGCAGCTGGGCTTAATCTTGCCAAATTTATACCGGCTGCATCAGTAAAAGCACCACCAAAACCAATAATTGATTGGAATTTTTGGCTATCGTTTGCAGTGATTTTAATAGGAAGAGGAGCTAAAATGGTCTCGAGTCAGAGGACAAAATTATTATCTTTTTGAAACACTTCCAGCAGTATAGGGGAACCTGGTGAATCTTTCTCCTCAAACCTGGAAAAATTTGAAATTTCCGTGAAGAAAAATGGAAAATTTTCAAAAAATTTCCTCCCTATTTTGTCACTGGAAACAACTTCTTATAACTAGAGGGTTTCTAGGGTTATAATGTGAAAAACCTACATTATTATAAAACCTTTATCCTGGATAATATATTACAATTAAACCCCGATTCTTCGGTTGACAGAGTGGGTTGTTTCAGGGTTCATTATATACCCTAATTTCTATGTGACATACATGACACATCTACGTTACATATATGACACATCGGACACCTCACTTGACATATGTGTCACACCTTGATGTGACACGTATGAAAATGTGACAAAACTTGTCCTATTTGTCATATGTGACTGGGAATCATGTAGCAAATATGACGGATGTCCCATTTGGCACATGATCTATTAATAGCCCTTGTTACTCGAGCAAACACTCCCTCCAAGCCTGAATTTTCAAAAATCCCCTCTCTCCAAATCTGAACCATAAATACGGCACTAGACCCTTCTTACTTCGAGAAACATCAAAATTTAATGTTTGTCGATAAAAACGTTTTCCACTTTGAGATGAAGTATAGACAGCTGCTTGATTTGGTTTTAAAGTCCCCAATGGAGGAAACTCATCACAATAAGTTGCATTGCAAACACAATTCATAGGATTGTCAGGGCCTTGATATTGTTTATGAACACATGTTTTCAGCGCTTGAACATTGGCTTAAAATTTTGAACAAAAATCTATATTTGTTGTTTTCAAAAATACCTATGAAATTTCCAATTAAAATTAAAAGAAAAATTAGGCATTGAAAAGCCATTATACATAAAAATTTATCAATTGCAGAAACGTAATTTTACTATACGAAATTTGTATGCAAATATTAAGAAATTTTCTGTTTTATAGTCTAGACATACAGTTTATTTTATTGAAGATTAAGATAAAATCAAACAATAAAATACAGGGTGGACTTAAATAACCCCACCCCTTATATCGAACGGATTTTCTATAAATTTTGATCGTTTTGATACAAAGTTCCAAGGGGTAATTTTATGCGAGAAATCGATTGCGTGCATTTTCAAAGCATAAAAAAGTTTCGCTGGTCCTGATGTGGAAGATTTTCGCTTCAATATACCAACTTCTTCCCTGAATCAGGATCCAAAGAGCTATCTTGGAGACTATTCTAAAAATCATCGACCAGGGGAAATTTTATGCAGGAAATCGATTGTTCACTTAGCCATGCCGCCAAAATGCTTACCATGTGTAATCATTATGATTTTATAATAAATTTGTAAGAAAATACAGGAGGGCCTTATGATTTTTCACGGCCTTCAGACGGTTTTTCATGGGGAACAGTGTTTAAGACCCCCCAATCATCCCAAAAATTGGGGGCATAGCTGGATAGTGAATCCATTTAGATAAAATCCTGTAAAAAATTTTGATGCAATTTTTTTACGCTATATATCCAAAAATTAGCCAAAACTATATGTATGTAATTTTTATGAACAAAATAGTGTCAAAAACCATACTTTATCATTGAAAAATGGGGTATATTTTGTAAAAAAATTAATTTTTTTGACCCCCTAAATGAATTTTTTTGGAAAAAACGCAAAGTTATTCCCTCACATTGATGAGACAAAAAAATTACAATCCTAATTTTCAAAAATCCTTCTCCTGAAAAAATCTGATCTGCTCTCAATTTTTGGTGGATTTTGAAATTGGATTAAAACATGGCATCAACTTCAAAAGGCCATATCTCGGTGAAAATAAAAGATTTTTCAATACTTTTTTTTACAAACTATTCCTCATACAATTGGCTATCCAAAATTTGGTCGCTCTAAGAAATCCGATTTAACCACGATTTTTTTAGAATTTCACCTCTATGGTGCCACTATATCGAGGTTCAACTGTACTGTAATAAATGCTGCACGTAATCGGGCTAAAGAAACAGTTTTTGCGAGCAAATCGACTAGTTGAGCGAATAGTTTTATCATTTGCTATTATGATCATATCGTCTCCGATACCATCTTCCTTAACAAACTTTGGCACACGATCAGGTACCATGCTTTCATCAATGCGTTCGCATGGACTCTTGACGAGCATTCTGAAATTTAATGAATTTTTCTGTCATTAATAAATCTTTTTCCTGGGCCAATAATCTCAACGGAAACTGGAAAAGTATAATGGAAAATTTTTGGAAAATGTTAGATAACTTTTTATGGCTTAAGAAAAAAGTGAAAATCTTTTTAGAATAACATTTTAGACACGATGCCGACATTTAGCAAAAATCGCATCAAAAAATTCTTCACCGATTTAAAAAAAATCGATTTTACGAAAAAACCGTATTTTTTTGTAAAATCGGTGAAGAGTTTTTCAATGCGGTTCTTTGCAAAATAGTAGAAAATTCTTACCCTAAAAGTTTCTAAAAGTTTTACGCTTTCCATTTTTCGTTTAGATGTATTGGTTCCTGTTTACTTATGGTTTGATTGGGATTTTTGAATGAATCACTAAATTACCTGATAAGATGAGAAGCTTCCGAGTTGTATGCGAAAAACTGTGCATTTGTATTAACTCTAAAAGAATTTTTTTTAGAGTTTTTTAACAATTTTCCTTGGCTTTGAAGCTTCTCCCCCCCCCTTATTTGTGCCACTGCTCCGTACTTAACTTAAGCTAATTAGAGAAAAGAGCGCCGGGAAGTGCTCGGCTCCAGTTTATATAACCATAAATTGTACAATTCCTTTAGGACATTTAGATCTCAAAAACCTACTCCGCTGTTACAAAAATAATGTCTAGCAATAACATCAAATAGGTATAAATCATTTTTTCTAAAAATTCAGTTTCTACGTCAAAATTAATCAAAATTCAACAAACACACTCCCTAGGGGCACGTAGCGCTCGGTCACTCGGTAATATTAAAAAATCCAATCATATCGTGTTTAAAAAAAGAGAAATAAGTGTAAAAGTCAAATCAAGTATAGTCAATTTCCACCGCCAATGGGAAAAAGTCCGGACGAGATGGTCGCCGACAAGAAAAAGTCGCCAACTTAGCCGGGGAGAGGGACCCTCTCATCGGACGCTCCCTTCCCTCCACCTTGCTCATGTATGGATTATAATGTACAAAATCACAACATTTCTGATAAATTAAACCCATTCAGAGCTCTGCTATAGTGGGATCCAAGCCCAACATTACTTAACTTGCCAGATCGGACGGGCGGATCTTTATTCACTATACTATGGGACACAAATTTTTTTATACTCACATCCAACTATCTCTACATTTTATTTTAAAGAATAAATAGCATAATGACATAAAATCTATACAATCATTACAAAATTTCAATCAAAAATTTAGATGCAAAATTACATGAGGTAAATATTTCTTCTTTCTTAAATGTCTTGTTTTCTTATAAGTTCTGCATAAAGTCCATCTCTCTTTACAAGCTCCGAATGAGTTCCAAACTCTACTACTCTTCCATTTTGTATAAAGAATATCCTATCAGCTTTTTGTATGGAAGAAAGCCTATGCGCTATAGTAATCGTTGTTCTGCCAGAACTTGCAGCATCTAGAGCTTCTTGAACCGACTAAAAATTGGGTTATGTCAAAATTTGATAATGCTTAAAAAACTGGTCCCACTGATTTTAAGGAGAGGAACCAGGAATCATGATGATTGAAAGACGGAATCTTGAACGGTAAATTTTTGTGGGAAACTAGCATAGAAACTTCTAATTTTAGACAAGGATGTTTTGAAACAAGAACCAGAACTGGTAATTGTTCGTGTTAGATATACGAAAAATCAATTTTTTTAAACTTACTCTTTCACTTTCTGCATCTAGCGCTGAAGTTGCTTCATCGAGAAGCAAAATTTTCGGTTTTCTAATAAGCGCTCGTGCAATGGCTATACGTTGTTTTTGGCCTCCAGAAAGTTGAGTGCCTTTCTCACCAACCTCAGTTTCATAGCCCTAAAATTCCTTTTTATTTTTTATGCTTTCTGTCTTTTTTGTTACTAGAGGCAATTTTTCGATGATTTGATCAATATTTGCTTTCCTACAAGCCTCTCTGACATCTTCAAAAGTAGCATTCTCAACACCTAACATGACATTTTCCATAATTGTTCCAGAAAATAGGACTGGCATTTGTTCGACAAGGCCGATGTTTTTGCGGAGATATTTTAGAGAATAGTCGGAAATTGGGATGTGATCAATGGTCTAAAAATAAGCGAATTTTTGAGAAAATTTTTGTAAGCACGCTTACCAAACTTCCACTATTGGGCTCATAAAACCTTTTCAAAAGATTGATAATGGTACTTTTTCCACCACCTGACGGCCCAACTAAGGCCACTGTAGTTCCAGATTTGGCTTTAAGTGTAAGATGATTTGCCACACTGAAATTCGGTCTAGCAGGATATGCAAATGTAATGTTATTTGCTTCAACTTCACCGGTTATTTCCTAAAAAATGAAAAAATTTATAAAATATCTAAATTTGTGGCATGTTCACCTTTTCGACTTTCTCCATCTTCGATTCATCATATGCTGCTGGTGCCAAAATAATTTTAAACAAGCTAGCCGCATGTGGTTCAGCTTTGAAAAATTCTGCAATAGAAGCTGATGCAAATAAAATTGTCCATGTGGAAGTGGAGATAAAAGTAGCTGCTCTAAAAAACTCGCAATTTTTTATTTTCGTTCAAAAGTTTTTTAGAACTAACGTAAAAATATTTATAGCGACACCATTTCCATAATAAACCAACGAAATTCCATACCCATAACAACAAACATCGGTAAAATATATGAACGACTGTGTTAGTGCAAAAATTAGGGCGTCGAAAATTGCAGCCTAGAAATTTTGGATGCTTCATTTTTAGATGCCAAAGTTGTTACCTTTTTTTGTAATTTTTCGACGATTTCCAATTTTTGGGCATATTTTTCAAGAAAATATTGTTCTTTAGTTAAAAGTTGTATGGTTTTGACATTTTCTACGATTTCTACTGCTAGCTAAATTTTTCGGCAATTTTTAAGACTATGTATTCAATTACTCTAGTTATGCATAGGGAATTCACGTATACACACATCATAAAAAATTTCGATTTTTTGGATGGGTAGTTAACAGTTTATGTTGAACTGTTGTAGGCTTTCTGTTACGTTTTGTGTGAAATAAATGGTTAGATCTTGCAGTTAGGACCCCAAGAAACCCCCAAATTTTACAAGCGCTTTTGGATAAAGGCAAAGATGCAAGAACGGTATAAAAACTTGTATTCTTGTCTGATAAAGCTACAAAGAAAAGAATTGGACTCCTATAAAATGAGAGGGCTCTCTCCCTATTCTATTACCAGCAGGAATGTAGCGAGAACCTATTGACCGGGGGACGGTCAAAAAAATTTTTTATCTATGCAATCCGCGTATCGAAAAGAGGGGTTGTGGTTTACCTTTGAGGAATCATCTAATTCTCCAGCTTTTCCAAGATATTTTTTCATAACAGTACCCAAAATTGATACCGCAATCATTAGAGCTATGATAGCACTCGTTCCTACAAGAGCAACTTTCCATACATAAACATGTGCTAGAACAATAAGTACAATAAATGCAAAGGTGTTGTTGACTATAAGATTCATTCGAGAATCTAGTGCCTAAATATTAATATTATGCTTAAGTTATATCTACGGGCCTGAACTTACAGTTTTTATACCCACTGCATCCGAATTTATCCTTGAGAGAAGTTTTGCATTGGCTGTTGCATCCGTATCAAAATAGGCAGAATTTTGTAGGAGAATATTGCCAAGTGCGCGAACTTTTAAGCGATCTACGACATTTTCAGCTGCCCAGCCAAATAATGAAGTCTAAAAATTGTGTTTAAAATTATAAGCTTAAGGGGGTCCAAAAATACTATGTTGTGGGAATTGACGAGTGTAATTTGTAAGATTTTTATAGCACAAACTCAAAAACTTTTTTAAACAGTTTGATTACATTTGCATCTTTGAAGCACCTTTGTCTCTTTATTCACTTACAGCGCCAAAAATTGTCAACAAACTATACAATCCCGTTCCAACTGACATAAAAGCAGTGACATCCAAATAGTGGTATGCCTCTTCTTGAGTCTTATTCGAATCAAAAGCTTGGAATGCAATATTCATGATATAAACGAATAAAATCAGTTCTTGTCCTCTTAAAGCCGAGACTAGAAAAGCCAAGAGGAGTTTTCCATAATTGCCACCGCAATTCATATACAAATTCCAGAGGCCGAACGATATTTCAACGTCTTTCTTTTCTTTGTGGGAAAATTGGAGAGTTTCCTGAAAAGTGTTGTTTAAGTAGGGTCGGAATCGAGGTATAGTCTATGAAGGGATTGACTGGACTTTGATCCTAATTAGACCACCCTATATATTCTAAAACTGCCACAGTTAAAAATTTAAAAATCCATACTTTTCTACCCATATAATCTCGATTACTTCCAATAGAAGTTGTAGAAGAATAAGCTCTGAAATAAATTTTTTATATAACAAATGTTAAATTAAAAAATTACAAGATATGTCGAGTAAAGTTTGTTGGTTCTGCGAATAGCCGGTCTGTATATTTTTCTGACTCATTTTGGTCTTCGTCCGAATCGTCTTTAAATTGTTGAGCTTTTACCAATTTTGAATAAATGCCATTTTCGATTTCAAGAAGCTCTTTATGCGTACCTAAAATTTTATGAGTTACAAAAGTTGGCTTTTGGGCTATTGTGCTCGATTTTGTGCTTTGGTACTCGATTTGAGGATTTTCAGCTCTCAATTTTGGGCCTTTTGCGCTCGATTTTAGGCTGACTTAAAGTGGGAGAGAGGGCAGGAGGACTAGGAGGAGGTTTGAACCTTCAAATTTGTATAACTTTTTACCATCTTTCATTCAAAAATTAGAATTTTGAAATTTGCTACAAAATGATCTTATAGACGAAACATCTTTTTTTAACCATGACAAACCATACCCATTTCTTGCACCATCCCATCTTTTAAAACCACTATTTTGTCGACATCTCGTAAAGTCGATAATCTATGTGCTATGACAATAGTAGTGCGCCCTTTTGAGGCACTTTTTAATGCAGTTTGTACCAAGATTTCACTTTCGGCATCAAGGGCTGAAGTAGCCTCATCGAGGAGCAAAATTGGAGGATTATGCACAACAGCTCTAGCTATGGCAATACGCTGCTTTTGTCCGCCGGAAAGTTGGATGCCACCGGCTCCAATGAGGGTGTTATAGCCCTAAATTTTTAAATAGTACTTAAATGAGATTATGTATCGAAACGAAAACCCTGATGGTATAAAATAAGGCTAAAAATTTGGAAATTATCTTTAAAAATTCATTTAGTTCATGTTTTTATCCAGTTTTAATTTTTCAATCCTAAAATTTTGCTTACATCAGCCAACTTCTGTACAAATCCATCAGCGTTGGCAATTTTGCAGGCGTGTATAACCTTTTCTTCCGTTATTGACTCATCGCCTAAGGCAACATTTTCAAAAATTGTGCCATTGAACAAAGTTGGTTCTTGTTGGACAATACCAATCATTTTTCTCAGCGCATGGATATTGAGCATAGTTACATCAATATCATCGATGGACACTGTGCCTTTTTGGGCTTCATACAATCGTGTCAATAAACCGATCTAAAATACAAATTTAGAAACGCGTACAAAATTTAATGGAGCCTACAGAAGTACTTTTCCCACATCCACTTGGTCCAACTAATGCGATAGTTTGCCCTGGATCGGCTTTCCACGAAGCGCCATCTAAAATCTTCTTTTCAGCACGATTTGGATACCAAAAATGGACATTTTGGAATTCAATTGTTCCCTTTGGGTTATGCAAAATTTTGCCTTCACTATTGTAGCAATCGATTACAGGGGTCTAAAGTTCATTTTCCTTTAAAAAAATGGCAAAAATCATACTCTTCTTATCCTTCTATAAATAACCGCAGCAGCTACTCTAGCCTTTAAAATTGTCATCAAATGTGGACTCAATACACCAAGAAAATACGCACCAAATATAACAATATTTGCAATAATAAAAACATCTCCGGGATCTTTAATTCTTCCTGTTAAATATGACATTCCGCTGAAACTAAAATTTTTGCGTCAAGTTTTGCTTAAAATTAAGTATACTTTTTAACACCTCCCCCATCAATGGTGTAGGGAAGGGACGAGTTGTACCTTAGGTATGCATCCTTCCCCTTAACGGTCGTTAGCTCGAAAAAATATGCCCCTTATTAAGTTGTGGCAGATCATAAAAAGTTATGTAGTTTCTTACTAAAATCCGAGTCCATAAAAAGCATAAATTATAACAAAAAATATTCCATCAAAAAGGCCACTCCAGACATAAGTCAAAATGCCATAAAGACGTCCAGAGCGAAGAGCCGTAGAATATTTGTTAAGCTAAATTTTCTCTAAATAAAAAGCTAGTAAAAAAATACCATTGTTGTTTCACCATTACATGCCTGAACAGTTTTTATATTCATAATAGTTTCTTGGAGCACAGCACCGGCTTTTTCTATGGAATCTTGTTGCTTTATGGAAGAGTGGGAAACTAGCTAGAAAGTGTTTTTAGCACACACAAAATGGAAAGAAACTCGAAAAAATTCTCATAATCTAGAGGTAATGTATTAGCCTTTCATGCGAGTGGTAGAGGTTCAATTCTCACCAGACATCTAATTTTTTGTATTTTATGAAATTTTTTGTATATGCCTAATTTTGTCTCTTAATTTTTGTTATGCGTATATCTCCACGGATACCAATCTGTATGAGACGTAACGCGGTTTTTGCTGTTACGACTCATACGGATTCTTCGGTTACAACTCATACGTAACCATGTTACGACTCACGCGGATTGTCGTAACCGCGTTTTCTAGTCACAACAGCTCAGTATCCGTACGGAATTCGTACAAGAATCCGTATGAGTCGTAACAGTTGTTACGATAGCCCGCTCGATCCTTTGGCGACCCTGAGCATTTTTAGGATTTCGTCCATTTTTATAAAAGAGACTTGTTGTTCCCAGCAGTTAGAACATCTAAAATTTACCCTAGCCATAAACGACATCGTCAAACAACTCAATGGACCAACAGCAAAAATTACACAAGCTGTTAGCCAGTCAATAATAAAAGCCACTACAAAAGTTGTTATATACATAGAAATTCCTCTCAAAAGTAATCCAATTTTGTCACCGATACCATCACGGATTTTATCAATATTTCTTAAATTTTTGTTAAAAAAATTCTTTTTTTTGAAAAAAAACTTACTCATTTAGTTGAGAGGTAATTGCACCATATTTTTGCGTATCCCACCAAGCAGCATCTTGTCTCAACATAGATTGTATGAAACGAGTGCGGAGGGTAGTAGTGATATTTGCACATGCAATTTTTAGGCAATAATACTAAATCATTATTTAGATTGAAATAATCGCTATATTATAAGAGAGGGAAGGGGCAAAATTTTGACCACAAGAAAAATATATACTATCAATAAGCGAAAAGGTCCTTTTCTTTTGCAATTCCTAGGCCTTTTTAATGGAATCTCTAACCCTCTCTGCATCCAACTCCAATTTCCAGCTACTACCTTCTTGAACGCGCTTAAATCTGACGGAAATCCTCCTGAGGTCATATTTAACAAGATATCCATTGGTAGCAACGGATCATAGCCGTGGTTGAGGAAAAATGGGGTGTTCTTCATAGTTTCATTTACTAAAGCGTTACGGTAAACGTAATTAAAGACAGAAAACTATCCCAATCAGTTCCTTTTGCATTTACATAAGTACAATTTCATAATGGCTGAATTCGCTCTCTCGACCTGACCGTTCGATTGAGGTCTGTAAGCCGTGGTCCAAATTTGTTTTACTCCAAAAATTTGCGCTAAATTTTCAAAAAGTTTGGATGTAAATTGGGATCCTTAATCCGAGCAAATTTTTGAGATACTATAGTCAATACATCATATACTAAGCATTCAGCTACTGTAAATGTGCGCTCGTCTTTCATAGGTGTCACGACTATATGCTTACTGAAAGCATCAACTGTCATAAGCACATAGAGATTTTGTTCCAAAGACCTCGGAAAGGTCAATATGTCTATGTGGTGATACAAGTTCTGACTAGGCCATGTTTTAAGGGATCTACTGATTGACAACAATTATCTGGCATCCTTTTTTAAAGC
Source organism: Acrobeloides obliquus (assembly GCA_034698545.1). Lineage (NCBI taxonomy): Eukaryota > Metazoa > Nematoda > Chromadorea > Rhabditida > Cephalobidae > Acrobeloides > Acrobeloides obliquus. Next base: position 4,382 of record JAQGBS010001083.1, on the reverse strand, counting down.
ATGGTCTATCAGAACTTTGTGCTCTCTCCATGTAGATTGTATAAATACCTGTATATAAGTAGTTATTACGAGGAAAACACCCATTGCTGCTTCGATTATAACAATAATATACCCTTGTCTCCAAAGATTCTCATCGCCTACTCCCTAAATTTGTTTGTTTGTTTAAAAAATTAATGACATTTTAAAATTTACATCTCCGTTTAATAAAAGGATATTGACCATTTTACCACTTAAAACCATTGTAAGAAGCTGGATAACCCCACTTAAAATAGAGAAAATTATACCAATAACCACGAGAAATTGATCAAATCGAGATCCATAGTCGAATAGAGAAGTGAAGGAGATTGGTCTAGCCTCTAATTTTTCTTTAACCAAATCACCACTAAAATTTAGATGTGTATAAAAATTTGCTTTAGGGTTTATTCAAATATTACGTAATTCAAGTACAGTTGAACCTTAATAAAATGCCACCCCTGGAGACCGGTCCCTTAATGACGTCTTATCGGCATACATATATGTGTATGCCGTCTTATTGAGGCGTTTTTACACCGGAAAGTATCCTATGGGACAGGGACTAGATTGGTGTATTAACGGGAGGGGGAGGGGTGGGTGGCGTCTTACCGAGGTTCGACTGTTTTATGTAATCTTATATCCTAGTATCCTTATACCTATACATCTATGTCATTCATGATTGATTCGAAACTGAAGCTAGTCATTTCAATAACTTACCGACATAACAATATATTAACCCATTTTTCCAATCCACTAGGTTCATATTCTTCTTCACTCACATCAATGGAAATACTGGCTTGTGAACGTTCTTCACTAGTAAAAATCAAGCTTTTTCTTTTTGATTTACCCATATTAAACCTAAACAATTATAGCAAATAATAGTTCCTTGTTTTGTTAAAAAAGAGAACATATATAGGGTGGCGCAAATGAACATGCTCACTCCCAATTCTAACAAAGAAACGGTCAGATCTGCGACACCTAGATTTTTAAAATTTTGACGTAGAAAGTTAGATAATAGTGTGAAATGGTCGGGAATTATAGTGGAGTTCTCCAATGGAGGGTTTTAAAGGCATATTTTGGCGAAAAAAGTTTCAAGAGTTATAGGTAAAACCTGTAATCGTTTGTGAAGATGGTGCAGCGCATGTGTTGCAGAAATTGAGTCAATAGTTCCAGGGTTCAAATACATTGCAGCCAGAAATTTTTTCATGCTTTTTCTTCTTTTTTGCACTTCTTAAAACCCTCATCGATAAATTCACTATCATTACCGGCCATTACATTCTATTATCTAACTTTCTACGTCAAAATTGTAAAAATCTAGGTGTCGCAGATCTGAACGTTCACATGTAGATGAAAACCATCGTTCATAATCAAAAATGAGAGCTATTGCACTTTAAGTGTCAAAAAAATTCGCTTTGTTCCTTTGGTCCCCCAAGGGGTAAAAACTCGAAGTTTCAAAAATTTCGAATTTACGCCGGAAAACCGGCTGTCTAGGGGTTTTTCTAGGCGGGGAATCGATTGCACGCATTGCCGAAACTTGAAAACGCTTCCCTGATTTAGTGAATTCGAATTTCTGAGCCTTTTAGAGGAATACTCCAATTGCAAAAATTCATTTTTTAAAGCATAAAAAGAGAGAAAAAAGAACATGAACATTTAAACTGAGAAAGAAAAAGAATTCCTTTTACTTCTGTAAAATTCAGTCAAATTGAAAAGGTTGGACATACTATACTGCCAATCGTTCTAATAAACTAGTTTTTATTGAAATTCAGGCAACTTTTATAGCAATCACTGAATCAGGAAAGCGTTTTTTGGGCTTCTCAACACTGGTGATGGGGAGTTCACTAGAAGAAAAATAGAATCAGACATTTTCAAAAAAAATTTTTCAAATTAAAATTTAACTGAAATCGACTCTTTTTATAAGGAAAACTGTTTACCCAATTAGCAACAAATATTTATATTTAGGCATTTACAAAATTCAATGATCTGAGCAAGTTTAAATATATAGTGTCAGGTACTGAAAGTTTTTTGTAATGATAAACTTGACTTAGCATCCAAAATAACTTATGCGTCATTTTCATTTTGATAAGAACTCCAAAAATATATTCGCTTACGTCACAAAAAATTTTAAATGTCTATAACAAACAAAGTGAGAGTTCAGTGCATAGACGTGAATTTTACGACAAGGAGGACAGGGAGAGCTAAACGTGAAAATTTTTCTGAAAAGTTGTATTTTTTTCCTTTAATTTTCAAACTATAGCTCCCCACTCCCCTCAAGACGCGCAAAAAAACATGGCATGGGTCAAAAGTAAAAATAAATGTTGCCAATATACCCAGCTCACCAAGAGCTTCAAAACGAGTAACATATCATGGGTTTTCCCATGACCGAGTGGCTAACGTGCTCGGCTTTCGCTCATAGGCAGTGTGTCCACATTGTCTTATTTATAAGATTTTGTCTTATTTTTTGAACTTTTACTTATTTTGTCTATTTTCTTATTTTTCATCGAAAATCTTATTGTTGAACATTTTGGACAAGGTTGATTTTTTTGTAGCAATAAATCATTGCTATTGGTGATGAAATAAGTTTTTTACATCAGCTTTCTCAAATTATCATAATTTATGTATAAAGATGAATAACTTGATTTATTAAGAAAAATTTGATAATGTGATTTGACCGTTCATAGTTCAATCATCAAAATGTGAGCAAACTAGCAAATTGAGCTGATTAAAAAAATGAAAAATTAACACATCGGAGTTGATTTGAAAAGCCTAGAAAATGGTTCATAAATCCTAAACAACAATCTTCTCAAGTTTAGTGTTGATTCGATTCTTAAACGTTCTCTCTTTTCACCGGATTTCTTATTTTTGATGATCTTAACGTTTGTAATAACGACGCCAGCCTCTGGCGTCGTTATTACAAACTCAACCCAAGACAATTCAACTTACAAACAACTCAACCCAAAGAGTGGGTTGGGCTTAAGTCCTAAGCCTAAGCATAAAGCTTAGAATTAGACTTAAGTCCTAGGCCTAAGTCTTCGGCCTAAGTCCTAGGCCTAAGGCTAAGAAAAGTCCTATAGATTTTTTGTTTGAGCTGTATATGGTGAATTGTCCTGGGTTGAGTTGTCCTGGGTTGAGTTGTTTGGGTTGAGTTGTCCGGGTTTAGTGGTCCGTAGGTTAAGAGTGTCTGCACCCTCCATAAGTGCATCAAGTCCAACAAAAGCTCCAGATCTGATGATTGCAGCGCCGATGGTTTCGGTTGCATAGCTTTTTCATACATACAAGTAATAAATAATTTCTTTTGCTTTTTTGATATGTTTTTGTTTCTTTTTTAAAATTTAAATAAATACCTAAACTATATAAGAAACCATCTCGTCTTATTTTTTGAAACCCAAACTTATATTTCTGTCTTATTTTTGGAGAAAATTTGTCTTATTTTCGAAAATTCCATGTGGACACCCTGCTCATAGGGCATGGATTCGAATCTCAGCTCAAATTTAGGATTCTCTAAATTTTATGAAAATTTTTTGCATATCTCTATTTTGACATCTAAAACACTTTGCAATCATTTTTTGGTTGGTACACACTTGCTGAAGCAATACAGTAAGGATAGGTCTTGCATTAAGTTAAAATCACTATTATACAGCTCCAGCAAGTGTGTAGCAACCAAAAAATGATTGCAAAGTATTTTAGAGAGTAAAATAGAGATACGAAAAATTTTCATAAAAATTGGACAACTTTAAATTTAAGCCGGGATTCGAATCCGTGTTTTAAAGTGCAAGCCTGTCACTTTATCCACTCGGCCATGGGAAAACCCCTAAATCCCCGTGATATGGTACTTTCCCGAACCCTGAAAATGCTTCCCTGATCTTGATTCAGTGAAAATTGGATTTTCGAAGCGAAAATTGTCATTTTTCGCATTTTTATATAAAAATCATTATTCCAGGGTAATTTTATGATGGGGAATCGATTGCGTGCATTCCCGAACTTGTTTAAAATAATTGTCATTTTCTGCCCTAGGAAATCGATTTTATGCTTTGAAAACGTGTGCGATTGATTACTAGCATACAATTGCCCCTAGAATAATAACTTCCAGATAAAAATACGAAAAATGACTATTTTCGCTTTGAAAATCCAATTTTGCCTGAATCAGGGAAGCATGTTCAGGGTCTAGGAATGTGCGCAATCAATTCCCCGCATAAAATTATCCTTAGAAGGGGTTTTTTAGAAAATGAATTTCCGGGTCCCAAAAATTTTTAAAAACCCATTTTTTTGGTCTACTCTGCATTTCATTCTCTTTGGTAATTCAAGAAATCTTTTTTTAAATTTATATCATGAAAATGACCTTTAGTGTCATTCAAATCCAGTCGATCAATTTA